>PVHY01003176.1:0-57343 GCA_004024945.1 Uropsilus gracilis
GGGGGGGTGAATCCCGGGAATTACAAAGATGTGAAATTTATATTTAAATAAATTATTTGATGTTAAAAAAATAATATGCCATTCAGCTTTGAAAGGTTTGTTTGCAGTATCAGTAGTTAAACTTTTGGATGTATTACACTTTATTATTCAACTTGAAGTATTTTCTAGGGATGTGTGTATGTGTGTGTGTGTGTGTGTGTGTGTGTGTGTGTGTGTGTGTGTGTGATTTCTTCTCTGATTCATGGTTTATTTTTGGTGACTCTTCTATGTGTATTTTGAAAAAATGTATATTCTGCGACTACTATTTGTCTTTGTTCTATAAGATCAGCTGGTTCAGGTTAGTTGAAAATGCTTTTTAGATATGTACTCCTGGTGTTTTTCAGTCTAGTTGTCTTATCAAGTATGAAAGGGATGTTAATATTATCAGTAACAATTATGGACTTATCACTTTCCTGCTTCAGCTGTGACATATTTTGTCTTATGTATTATGAATCTTAGAGCACATGCATATAGAGTTTTATTATATTTTCATAAATGTATTTACTTCATCATTGTAAAATTACTATACCTGGAAATGCCTTTATCTTACAGTCTATTAGAATGACCACAATACAAAACACTGATGACACCAAATGCTGACAAGGATGTGGAACAGCAGAAACTCTCATTCACTGCTGGTAGAACATAAAATGTTAACCCTTTCTTTGGTACATTTTGACAATTTCTTAGAAAACTAAACATATTCATTTTATTATCCAGCATTTGGGTCTTAACATCTGACTTAAAACTGGTGTTCAACTTCATTTATAATTGCTAAAACTTGAAAACAACTAAGAGATTATGAAAAGTGGACAAACAAATTGTGCCACATTCATACAATGGAATTATTCCACAATTAGAGAAATCAGCTATCAGACCATGAAAAGATATGGAGGAATTGTGAAACTATTTACTAAGTCAAACTAAACATGGACTAGAGAGTTAGTGAAATGAACAAATCTTTGGCAGCATCTATTTCATTAGCTTTAAGATCCATATATTTAAATGTATAATTTGATGAGTTTTGACTTACAGATATACTGGGAAACCATCACCAAGATCAAGATAATGAACATATTCATCATCCTCAAAGGTTTTCTCGTGTTTACTGGTATTCGGTCTCCACTGCTCTACATTGTGTTCCCAGACAACCATTGACATACGAAATAATCTTTACAATAGGGGAAAAAAGTCATATGTGGTTATATTGATATTCAAATGAAAATGGAGTAGGAATGGGGGAGCACACTGATAAAATATTAGTAGACCAGTGAGATCATTAAAGTAAATCTTGACTTTAACTTGGACTAATATGGAGATTTAGATGATGAACTGGAGGATATAAATGATGTTGCTGGAATGGTAACAAAATGATTTTGTCAATATGTGAGCAAGGAGAAGAAATAGAGAAAATTATCACAATTGAGTTTTAGGCTTATAATTTGCATAGTAGAGTGGATAGCAATATAAATTCTACAGGGAAATCCTAGAAACTATTTACAGAAGATTTGATTTAGTTACTTTTTAGTCACACAAAAAGGAAATATCCAAAACATTATGAAATGTATAGATAAAAAATCAGAGCTTGTGAATCACAGGTGTTTCTCACTGGACCAAGATGCCTTAGGCATATTTTATGTTCTTTCATCTTAAGGAAATAAGAGTAAGTCTCATTGATAGGAGAAATGAAGAAAAATGTACTACTCATCCATTGAAAAGACTCATTTTATTTAAAAAGAATTTGCAGACAAAACTTGATTTTGAGCTTATTTCTATGTTAGGTTTTTCTTCTTTTCAATTTATACTTTTGTGTAAGACTTTCCTCAGTTTTAGGCATTAACTCCACTTCCAAAGTCAACATTATTATTCCTAATTCTGAAAGTCTTTCATGTGCTTATTTTTCAGTTGTTTCTTCATTGTTTTATTCTCAGATTAGTGATTGGTTTTTAATTTCTTTTGGTACTTGCCATAAATTCTTTACATGTTTATAGGGGATGATGATTTCTAAATATTTAAAAATTCATTCTATCGTCTTTATCTTTGAGCTTGTCTATCTGGTTTTCAAATTTTGTTGATTGGTTTAGAAAACTTAGCAGTACATTATGTGAAAACATCTTTCTTTTTAAAAGTCAAATGTTGATACTTAGTATTATTTTTATAATGCAAGTTATCTCTGAGTACTATTTGCTTGTTTTCTAAAAAAGTAAATTAAATACCCCTGATATTAGGCATAGTAGCATAGAGTTTAAATTTTATTGGGTAAAAATTATTTCTGAATTTTTGCTTTAAAATAACTAAATATTGCTTAGCTGCAGATGCAACAAGATTATTTTCATTTATCCTACATTAATTTGCATTCATCTCTCTTGGGATTTTTCACTATTACTCTTTACAAGGACTAAGAATATATGCAGCTGTGTCAAAGGGTACACTGCATTTCCCTGTAGACATTGATCAGTTTTGTATTTAATGCAGCAATTTCTTCTAACTTGCTAACTTTTTTTATAAATACCTAGCTAAATCAAATCTATAATGGGTGTTGATTTTATATTTTTAAGAGTCATGTTTTTTAGTCACCTAAAATTAACTTAAGCAGTTTACAAGGATGTTTCTAGTGTGCTAGAGTGAACTAATATATTTGAGAAATAATGGTTCTACATTTTTTAGGAAGTATCCCTGAGGTTGCTCAACCTTGGTATAGGGCAAATCACAAAGAAATCTACAACTTTTCAGCTCTGTGTCTCTACGTTTTTCCTCCCCTCTCTACTAATTCTGCAAGTTGAGTGGAAATACTGGTTCATACATGACCAATAAATTATTTTCCATTGTTGGCATCAGTGATTAAGAATTTTTTTTCATATCATTTGATTATATTTTTCGATGGATCATAAACATCTCCTTTTAAACCTTTTAGAGAATCAGATGCATTGGTCTCATTGTTTGCCTTTTAGCTAATTTTTAACTTTCAGTCAATAACAAATTTCATTCACAGAAACTCCTTGGAATTGAGGTTGATGAATGTCTATGTTCACTTTTGTCCTGTGTCCGAATTTATAAAAATGAACCAATAAACTCTATATTTGTATTCCTCATTCATTAAGAAATTTGGACCCCTTGCCAAGTATGAGATGATTTCCTTACAAGTTATCAAACCTCCAATAATCCCTGCTTCCTGGTAGTAACAATGGTTGTTTGTTGCTACCTGGTAGTAATGATGGCTGCTTGTCTCTCTCCCATTTTATGGCATAGTTAATGTGGTAGCCAGAGAGAGAGAATATATATTCCCTCTCTACATATATTATATACATATATGTACATATATATGTATACACATATGCACACATATGTGTATACATATACATATTTGTATACATATATGTATATACATACATGTGTATCCTGATTGCCCAAGATGGAGATCATACACATGGGCTATCTCTATCTATCTATCTATCTATCTATCTATCTATCTATCTATCTATCTATCTATCTATCTATCTATCTATCTACCTATCTGTCTATGATATATATACATATATACATATATATACACATATATATATACATATATACATATATATCCATCTTGGGCAATCAATGTCTCTGTCTCTGTCTCTTTCTCTCCCACCACCACCCCTCCCCAGGCCTCCCCCCTTTCTGACTCCCTCTCCCCTTTCTTTCTCATCTCTTTGGGAAAGGGAAACTTCCATGTTGTGAGAAATACTGTGAAGGGAACCATGAGGTTTGAAATTGAAGTCAGTTTGTCAGAGAGAAAGGCAGCTCTCTACCAGGGACTGTTTGCAGCTCCTGTTAAGGTTTGAGATTGCTGCAACCCTTGTCAACAGCCTGAATGCAACCTCAGGAAAGACTTGACAGGACTAGTAGAAATTTATGCATTTCTGACCTTCAGAAAGTTTGGAATAAATATTTGTTGTTTTAGGCTGCTTTGGAGCAATGTATAAATAATAAAACTACTTCTGGTTGGTATTAATAAATTCATATATTTTAAAATTAAAAGTATTATGTTCAGGGTTCTCGTAATGACAAATTGTTACTTATACAAATCTATTATCCATAAACTCTATTAAAGATGGAGTTGAAAGAGTTGAACTTTAAAAAATTTTTGTTTTAGATAAAATTTTTTAATGGAAACTGCCAGTCTAGAAATGTTTTGCTATAACCACATTTATTAAGAAAAGGCAAGTATGTGCACAAATTATTGTAGCATAATAATTTTGCTAAAAATGATACTTATGCCTTCTCTTTGTTTTTGACCAATGTAAAATATAAGCATATATTTTATTATTTAAAAATAGGATTGTTTATTTCCCCATAAAGACTTGTCCATTTGCATTTCTCTACTTATTTTGCTTTAATATATATATATAAATATATATATAATAAGTTAGCAGTAAAATTATATAATGTTTAAAGCTTTGGAAAATATGAATTCTTGTCCAACTAAGTTGAATGATAATTCTTACTTTTTTAAAAAACAAGTAATTATATTTCTAAGTATCAGCTTCAACATAATTTCCAAAACCTTGAATACATTGAAATCTTACTACTATTGATTAACTACGGTAAGTGGGTGAAAAGTGTTTTTCACCATACCAGAATATCCTAAAGAATCAGTTTTTCTTGAATACGAAAGATCATAGTGAGGGACAAAATTTGACTATTTGTTAAGTTTCAAGGGATATGAAGGAAGGGAATTTAATAATTTTTGGTTTATAAAAGCCAACTCTGGGAGAAAATGAGATATGTTAAAATGTTGACAATGTTTTCTCAGCTTGATAAGCTTTCATTCAGGCTCACAAATATTGACCAATCCCAGTGCTGTGTCCAATGTCCCTCAGAAGATGCAGCCTTGAAAACCTTGGGATTAGGGAAAAATTCTATCCCAGGATAAGTTTGGAAAAAATAGAACCAACTCGCTATATTTTTCCTATAGATAGGAACCCACTCCACTGGAACCCACTCCACTCCAATATTATCATGACTATTAGTACATCAAATTATGAAATTGATGAAATTTTAGAAACACTCTCATTAAAATATTGCTACACTTTAATAATTTGATGAAATTATTAATTGATTAATTTGAGGAAAATTTAATAATTTTATGGGAAATGTTAAAGTCAGAAATTGATCTATAAAAATTGGGTATAACAAAAAACTGAGATTAAAATTATTGACATTATTTCCTTTCTTTAAAAAAGGTGACTGATTTCATGCTATTTTTATTTCTAAATAATATATTTTTAGTGGGCACTATTTAAGTTGAATTTTTTTTTCTTGTTGTAATTATGTCTCCCCACATTAAAAAGCTAGCACTATAGAGGAAAGTCCTTCACTGTTAATGTTTACTCTAACTGGGGAATGGCAATTTTATTACTTACATGGCAAAACCTAGCATCAGACTACCTGAGTTTATACTTCAGGTCTGCCACATATATACACAAAACATTTTACACTTAAGAGTTTTCTACTGTAAAATGTGGATGATAATTATCCGTACATCATGGGTCATTATTGTGAGCTATTAAAGTAATTGGCATTTGAAACACACTAAATAAATGTTTCTCAGGTAGATTGTATTCCTAGTCCCTAGAATGAAACCCAAACATATATCATATAAAGATCATAAAATAATAACCAGGTGAGTGTTTACCTTCAGAAGATGCTTTAAATTTAAGTAAATGCTTAATAGAATGGAAAAATATTAAAAAGAAACCAAGTAAATAATCAACATAAATATCTTGGTCGCTTTCTCACATGGTAGAAGTTGAGAAAAAATATAAGACAGTATAAAAGCACAAGTACAAGAGGATTGAATCAAATCACAAAAGGTTTACAGCTTTAGATGTGGATTTTATTTCTAGCTCTCTAGAGTTTGCAATAGAGTGTTGCTCTGAGCTTGTGAGTGTACTGGAATAAATTGGATAGTTGATACACGGCCAGCACTTAACTCAGTGCTCTGTACATCACGAACACAATAGAAACATCTGTGCCCCAAGAATACTTCCAGAATTTGATGATTGATTGACTGTCTGCATTTCATCATTCAGTTGTATTATTAGAGAATTATTCTGCCTTAAAACTTCCATTCATATTAAGATAGAATTATCCCTAGAAATTACTACACTGTACTTTATTAAACATTTGTATTTCATCTTGTATGAATAAATGTGTGATTTTTTGATAATGCAATTTGAGAAGCATTTAAATTGAAAAAAATGTAATTAATTGATTTTTATTAGAATTTAGGTATTAGAGTTCCTGACCCAGAAGAGTTTGTCCTTTGTCCTCAAGGGAAAGAATTCACCAGAGAGCACTAGTTATAGCTGAATCAAGAAAGACTTTACTAAATAGACTCATGCCTGAGGGAGCCCGGGCAGGAGAGTAGAATTTAGTATTGAAAGGAGTTATGAAACAAAATCATCATAGCAGCATTATAACTTCTGGGTTGTGATAGTCCCTGGTATACTTAGTTGGGTTACATTCCAGCTGCACATGTGAGGTCTTGGCTTTCCATTCCAAGAAATTAAGGGATAATCCTTAGTCAGGATCTAACACCTTTTGCTTGTCATGGTGCTTTGTGATCAATGTATTCAGTCAAAATGTTTAGCCAGGTTTTGCCAGCCCATGATTCAGTACATCCACTCCAAGAAGACTTCGGGCAACTCATCCTACCAGTTTGCAACTTCTGTTACCTAGCTATCTCATATGAAATATGAAAATTCGGAATACTAATAATACATTGAATTGAATTTTAAAAAATTGGTAAGAACAGCACTTACAGTAGTCTGGTTCCCAGTGTGTTTAAATTAGGCTAGAATATACATGATCTTAGAGACTGTGGAATCTTTATTGGATTCCTGGAATATTTTTAAAATGTTCTTGTCAACTTACCAGGGTATATGCTTTCAATTCCAACTTTTGTTCTTGCAAATTATTGACCCTGTGAATCACTACACAGAATGTAAATAACAAAGCTGTTTTTAAGTAGGCTGCTAGCTGAATTCTTTAAATTTTACCTCAGCAGAAACGCAAGAAGTCATATTTTGTCTATTCATTCTATGAATGAAATGGAAAACAACCTTTCAGAAGGAACATTCAAGGCAAACTTGAATGTGGGCTTCTTGTCTTATCAAAAAAGTATTTGATGACTTTAGTTTCATTTTCCTGGGTCACCCATCAATAGAATTTCTCTAAAAGGTGCTGTCTGTTGATTCCACAAATGGTCACATACTCATTCCAAATAAGATTGTTTAGGAGCAAATTAATGTAGTGAACATTGTATTTCTCTGATTGTTTACAGATAAAATCAATATGAAATTACTCAATTTCAAGGCCTTCAGTCACATTTTTCTCCTATCTTCCAATTGCCTCTTTCATTTGTATGGTCATCTTTTTAGGTTCACATTCTTTTTGTTCACACTTCCTTATTTACCATTCTATAGGTCCAAAATATTACTTACTAATTCCCATTGATGATGTACTTTATATAATTTTGACTTTCAATAATAAAGAAATAAGTGTTTTGTGTCAAATTGGAAATATGTTTTCTATCCTTATGGCTCTTCTCTTGAAATTCTAAATTTATTATTATAGGAAAAACAAAACAAAAACCAAGAAAAATAATGTGGCCTTTAAAATGTTTTATTGTAGTGAGTTTTAATCTAAGAAGATGAGTTTGACCTTTGCTACTGCCAGTTTTTAAATATTTGAAAAAAAAATGAACATTTTAATTTTCACATCCCCATAAGTGTGGGATATATGTTTTTCATCAAAGTGGTCAATAAAAGGATTCTAAATAGCACAGAGTATTTCATAAATGAAAACATGTTACCTGCATTCAAATTTCTATTAACTGGAGATAAATTCTCAATGACAGTCAAATAATGTATCAATAATCATAGTGACAATTTGAACCCTGGAAGCAGTCTGACAGATTTTACTCTGCTAGAACTTTTTTGATAAACACAAGCCTGAATTTAGTTTATTTAGGTGGAACTATATGTCACGGATATTAAAATTTACTTATTCTTAACAGGAGGACTTCTAGTTCTAAGTTGTCCAGGCCTAAAATAAGCTGATGCCCGAGGAAGGAAAAGTCATATATATATATATATTTTTTTTTTTATTTTTTTATTTTTTTAAGACTAGGTCTCGCTGTTTTTTCCTGTGGAACCGCAGGCTCTTGTTGCCCGGGGAACCACAGACTCAAGCAATCCCCAACCGCAGCTTCCCAGGTAGCTGGGATTACAGCCGCGCGCCACCACACCCAGCTATTATTTTGGAACTAGGTCTCGCTACGGGTCCCAGGCGGGATGCGAACCGCGATCCTTAGACCCTGATGCTTCATAAGTTGAAGCTTACAGGCACGAGCCACAGTGCCCGGCCCAGATATAATCTTTTTTTAAAAAAATCTTCCATATTCATCTTTATAAATCCCCCATCATCTATTTATTTTAATTGTTTATTTTCTAATTTTCATACAGCCTTGGTCATATCTATATGGTTATTTTTCCCCTTAGGGACAGCCCTCCCTTCCCTATTGTACCCTATCCTTCTGCCCTACTCCCCCTTTTCCTTTTCCCTAGTCTGGTCACTCTAAGTCACTGGTATATTCTTGGTCCACGGATTCTTTTCTTTTTCTGGAACAATGTCCTTTTTCCTGGGTGAGGACCTGTGTTCCTGGATCACAGTAAACCAGGCTGCTCCGGCCTCCAGGAGTGACTGAGGCGGGTGGTCAGACTGAGCACACCAGCAACCTCTTGTAGGGCAGGTGAATGGTGCGGTTCTCCAGGTTCCATCTTGTCCATTCTAAAGAATGCCCTGAGAAATGCCAAGTACCCACTGCTGAGTCTCATCTGACTTCTTGGTCATGAGGGAGTAAAAAGACTGGCATTGCTCACAGCTATTAGATCATAACAGCTGCTTCTAGACTTCAAATCTGAAGATGGTTTTACTCTCCTCAAGTTTTATATTTGGTCTGTGAATTTCCACAAAATATCTAAGACTACCAATTTTACCAACTTTAAATTTCTAGGAAGCTTTTTCATAGGTATTAGGAAAAACACATTTCCTTATTATATAATGACAACGCTGTGACTAAACTCAGACAGCACAGTGCTGACAGCTAAATTTTAACTTATTATTTTGATTCCATAATTGGAATTTCTACATGGAAGAGGCCAAGAGTGACTGAGTTATTCTATAATTGGTAATCTGGATGCATTTTTGTATACACATTTATATATGAGTTAGTATGTAGTTCTTTGTCAGCTGACAAAGGTCAAAAAGCAACAGTGAATATATTCACTTAGAAAATATTGCCCACATTTCTTATTCCACAGAGCTTCTTGAGAAATAAGGACCTAGGACTACCCTAGACTAGAGTGGATAATGTGTGAATGTGGAACACATTTTGCTTCCAGAAAGCAAGGAAGTTTAAGGAATTTCTTATCATTATGGGGGTTATGTCTAGGAGAATAAAGAAAAACTTAAAGATCGTTCAATGACTGCAATCAGGACAATTTGAACAAAAAAAAATAAATAAGGTGTACTGGATTATTATCCATAACTCCATATTGATGTAAACAAATGATCAAATAAATTAATAAAATGAAGAGAGTCAGACTGTCCTTGCTTTTGATGGTTGTGAAAGTTTTGAGAAGGTCTTTGGAGAAGACCTTTGTATTACAATAAGTCTGGTGTTTTTCTCATATTTTGTTTTAGGCAATGAATTCTTACAAGAAAGCTATATAGGTAAATTGCCACTTTCAACACAACATAGCAAGTGTAAATATTAGCAACATGATTTATGACTGTTAGTGTTGACCTTGTTCACCAGTATTTGTCAGGTTTCTCTACTGTAAAAATAATATTTTTCTTCATACTATCACTTAGGGAGGGAACCACAATATTCTTAAGCGTGTTCTCCCCATTTGGACACCAGAATTTTTATATAAAATTATTAAAAATTACTTGACACAGAAGAATTATGTGCAATGTATTGAAGGAAAAGATTGACACAAGTAAGGAACATATTTATATATTTTGCCATTGTCATGAAAACTGATTGAAAATAAGAACAAATACATATATATATACTGTATATGTATGCTATATATATGATGATATATATGATATCATTATATGATAATGATACCTATGATATCATTATCATATAATGATATTATCATATAATGATATCATATATATCATTTTCATATACATACATCATTACAAATCCCAAGTAAAATAATTTTCTTTCTACAAAGCTTTGTGTTAAATACATAAAAGCTTAGTGTTATATACATAAAACACAAAGCTTTACAGAAAGAAAATTAGTGGCTGCCTAGGTTTGAGAGGTGGGATGTAGAGGGACTAGAGTGATCACTAATACATGTAGAGCTCCTTTTTGTTGTAATGAAAATGAAAAGATCAATGTTAATGATTACATGTTCCTGTAAATATACTAAAAATATTGAACTGTATGCTTTAAATTGGTTACATTATTTGTATCATATACCAATATACTGCAATAGCAAAAGTCATCAGTAGCATAGAGTACATTATAATCTTTGCATATAAAGCTCAATTAGTTTACTTGGTAAAGAGTACTATCTTATGTTTCAATGAACATATTCTATAATAGAAGTCTATATGCAAAGAGCTAACTGGGCAGTTGCTGTCAAAAATAAGAAACATTTTTGATTCATATTTCTTTCTATAACTGTTAGTGTTAAACACATTTACTAATTAAATGAAAAAACTGGAATTATGCTATGTCTTTCAAATAATACACTTGAAATACTAAAAGCATTTAAGTTTTTAGACATTTTGCATTGGTCATTATATCCTATGATGGATGGGTTGGAAGTTATTTAAAAACTACATAAGAAGTTTTAAGTAAAATAATTTCTGTCCTTACATTTCATTGATATTTTCAGAGTTTTCCCTTTGATCTTTAATTTCCTCTTCTATTTCTTATTCTATTTATATTTACTCTTCTTTCTCTGCAAACATTATAATTCTTCTCAATACAGAACCTAAGATAGCTTCTAAGTAAGGACTTCCTGAATTTGATTCTGAGTAGGGACATATGAGTCATCTAGTGTTTAGGAGGATTACTTCAGAAACTGGCAAGGAAGAGAGAAAACAGGTGTAAAATTTCATGAAATGATCAAATAAAAGATACAAATTGACAAGTCTCAAGTCTAACAATGCTAGTGAAAAGGAAGAAATGAATATTGAAACAGGAAAATTATAAATATCTTCATGATAAACATACATGGACTGATTTAGATCTGAGTTTGAGAAATGAATGGTATAAACTTGAATACAAAAGGAAAAAGAGAATATAAAATATTACTAGGACTATAATCTATAATTGAATACAATGGTAGTAAATTTGATCACATATACAATTTTTATAAGCAGAAAATATTTCTGTGAAAATTATGAAATACCTGGATTTTCTTATTTATGAAGAACAACGGATGAAAACTTTATGCTTAACATAGAAATTTCTTTTTTTAATTAATTAATTAATATATGTTTCACATCTTTGTAATTCCTGGGGTTCACCCCCTCACACCCTCCCTGATGGTTCTCACCCTCTCCCCCACCCCCTTATTGTAGCACTCCACAGATGGATTAGTTGATAAAGTTTAGTAGATAGTGTGGATAAAAATATAAGGTGATAGGTCAGTTCTCCTATTAGAATTTGTACTCTTAATGTCACAAATAAATGCATCCAATGACCACCAAGTAGTGGAGGGAACAGACATGTTTGTCTGAATGTAAGAGTGTTACTATACTGGAGAAATATTAAGTACATGTTTTTTTTTTTTTACTAGAAGTTCTCATAATGTCTGGAAAAGAATGACATTCATACTCCAAAGTGATTAATCATATATAGAAAATACAAAATCTATATCTAGTTTCTAATAAAAAAAGAGAAATACTGTATTTTCCCTCTGAGTTGGTAGAGGTTAGTATATTCATTCATTTAGAAAAACCCATGATTTTAGAAAGGCATATTCTGAAATCTTAGTTAGTCAAACAGCTCAATTCTAGACATTTGATCCCTGGGAAAATTTCCTGACTTGATTACCTATGTCATTATTGCAGTAGTTTTTGCTATTGATAAAGTGGATACAAATTACCACAGAAGAGTATACCTGCTACTACATCTGACATTGTATATTAAGTGTCAAAATGCATTGTATACATCAGTCAAAGCAAGGAGTTGTGTCTGCTGAAATAAAAATAACAACTGTGAAGTAGCAACCTAAGTTTTTTAGAATTAGTGAGCATATTTCAGTAGTTTATATCATTTGTAGTGAGTCTATGTTTTAAAAAATGATAATAGAAAAAATTGCATTCCAACTTATTTTTTGGGTGTGTGTTATAATGCCTGAATTTCTCAAAGCATATGGTGGTTCTCAAAATTATCCTTTTTCCACCTACTGCTGGAAATTTCTTGCCTACTGATTTCAGCACCTCTTCAATGGTGTTAAAACCAATTAGTGTTACATCAAAGTTTTTTTTTGAATAACAGAACATTTAAACTACTACTAAACATTTGCATATTCAGAACTGTGAAAACCAATGATCTTATTATGAGCTTTGACCTTTGCATAAAAAACTAAGTTTACAATGTGTATTCATTATCAACTTGGAGTTCATCAGAAAATAACAAGGGAAAACAAATGACCAAATCTTAACTAGAATGACAAGGTCTATGAAACAAACATTATAAGTCAGGCATAAGTTTTTTTTTTTTTTTTTTTTACCAAATATATAGATTTTGTTCCCTAGGTTTCTCTAGGAAAAATATCATGTTTTACACATAGAAAGTATTTAGTAAATGATTCAGTATGGCTAAAATCTTTTACTAAAATAGAAAACATCCAGCAAAAATGGATGAACAAGGACAACTATACTAAACAAGTTACATTTGCTTTTAGTGGATTTTAAATTTAAATATTACTGCAGCTCTTACAAATGTACTATCATTCATTTACATAGATACAAAATATCATGGTTATTTTACTGGTAGAGTTTGGATATTTTGGAACTATGCACTTACTTTGACACGAAATAATTCAGGACTAGAAAACATTCAAAATTGTAGTAGAGGATTTAAGTTAGTTGTTTAACATTGCAAAAGTCACTTTAGAATGGAAGAAAAAACTTTTTGGAAACTATTATAGAACACATTATTTTTGGAAGGAGTTTTCAGTGCCCTTTGTATTTGCCATCTGTTGACATCTTGTTATTACTCTGTCACTACTTGACAAATGAACTTCATGTCAAACACCTTTATAGTCACTCTCAGGAAGATCTATATCATAACAGATAATCCTGTAAATCCTGCAGGTTGTTCCAGTGTACAGTGAAACAGAGCATGGCTGAGAGTTCCACTATTTTTGCTTAGACCACATTAAAACTGTGTCAAAGTCATTTAATCTCTGTGGTATCTAAACTGTGGGAAACTAGAACAGCACAAGCTGGAGGGATCCCAGCTCAATGTCCCATGCATTGGGAGATGTTTGTATCTGTGAAAGTCTTCATTCTTTGATAAAACAGTGTTTTAAAAGTTGCTTATTACTCTGGGAACTGTGAAACTGTATTTTCACATGACTTATCTGTAACAGTTATTTGTCCTTATAATTAATGAACATGCCATGTATAGCAAGCACACCATATATTGATAACAAAGTACACCATATATTGTTGATAAAGCATGTCTTGTATTGATAAATTTAATAAAAATGGTGGTGAGCAGGTAATGAGCAGAGAATATCTTGAATCTCTTTCCCCAGCTATCCTCCAAAACACCTCTAGCTCATGCCTGCATCATTTCTCTCTGGCTGATTTCTGTGGCAAATCTCATTAAGTTCAGCTTTCTCATCTAACAACTGGGTCTGTAGCACATATTTCAAAGTATATTATGAGAATTGAATGCTATCTATTATATGAGAACAAAGTCATATCTTACACATAGAAATTATTTAATGGATAATTTAATACAAGTATTTTTCATAGTGGAAATCCCTGCAGAAATATACCAGCAAGAAGTTATGAAGGAAATAATTAAGTATGAAATGTAAAGTTTAAAATCTGGCATAAGAATAGATAGGACCAAATTATTTTCCTCAAAGTAAAGAGAAAGAAGGAGATTAGATAAATGGATAAATAAGGGAGGTAGAATTTGATGCACAACCAAACAATTTAGTGTAAAACTCACCTGACCCATGTAGTTAACTACTAGTTACTTGTGATAACTAAGTGTCTGAAATGTGGCTGTCCAAAAATGAAATGTGCTGTAAGTATAGAATGCACACTGGATTTTGAAAACATAATTTTTTATTAAACACCAGACATTTTAAAGATATGTTAAAAAGGAAGTAAAATTCTGATAATTATATATAATGACAAAATACTAAAATGATAAAAACTATTTTTGGATATATTGGGTTAGCTGAAATTTGTTATTGAAGTTAGTTTGACTTTTTAAATGTAGCTTCTAGAAATTAAAGATTACAAAAGATTAAGATGATGGTTCATCGGTGATACAGTGGAGGGAGAACCCCAGGGAATACAATGATATATATATGTATATATATACACACACACACAAATATATGTAAACAACAAAATAACTAATAAAAATTACATGTGATTCATATTTTATTTCTATTAAGCAGAGCTAGTTTAGAAAAAGATAGGCATGGGGATAGCTTTATTCTAGTGACTTAAATATTAGGAAAAAATTGATACATTCATTCTTATTCTCTCATGTGGCATTAGAAGCTTTGCATTGGGGATGGTATTTGGATTGTACATAAGAAAATGAAAACATTTCATCAATAATGAAATTAGTAAGGTTTTCTAACTTGCCAATTATCATACAAAAGCATATACAAGATTGCAGTTAATCCTGGAATTAGAGTCAGGTTATATGTTTAAAAAAATAGACTTCTTAATTTCTTAGCCAGAGAAAATTTCAACAGAAGTGAGCTAATTGAGAGACCACAGGTTTTACAGGTTATCCAAATAAGTCTTAAATCATTAATCTTAATAAAGAAAATTTGTTGGATGATTCATAATTTTAAATGTAATGCAACTTTTAAAATTCTAAAGATATTAAGTGGTCGCAAGAAGATGGCAGAGTGAAGATGTTGGGCCTGCATCCTTTACATTTTCACTACCAAATTACAACCAAACAAAGACAACAAACTGAAAGATAAACAAATAATGATGACACGTATCAAGAACAATGGCATGGCAGAAAAGGGATGGGAAAAACCATAATTATATGTTTAGAGGGATACTGGGGTTAACAACCCATGAAAGGACAGGTGGCTGCTATATGGAGCTTTTCTGCTGTTGTTAACTCAAGGACATATAAACACATGCAAGACCTTAATAATTTGGTACTACATGGCAGAAGGGGAGTACATAGAGTTCATGTGCAGGAAAGAAGGTATGCCACTGGAATAGCATAGGAATAAGGCTTTGGAGTGTGATACCTGGCTTGAGATGTGACCTGAACATAGGGAGAAAACCAGATCTAAAGATCAAATCACCTGCTTCATGGTAGAATAGATTGTCAGATCTAAAGATCAAATCACCTGCTTCATCGTAGAATAGACTGCTATTTGCAGCCTTTAGATGTGATTAAGAAAATAACAACAAAACATTTATTTTACCAATACTGAGAGTCAAACTGAGACAACTGGATGTTCTTAGTAAATGGCCCAGTGCAAGTCTCCATACTTAAAAATCAAAGAGAACAATTCTCAGCTGTGGTCTTAACTCTAATCCTCACCTTGCCTACATGTATAGCTAAAACAAACCTACAGGCTGACTTGGGACAGCGATATTTTGATTAATGAGTAGGACCAAGGGAGGGGATAACTGTGCATCCCCACTATACAATTCAGGTACCTGAATCATTGTAAGAATCTTGAGCCTTTTTGATACACAGTGAAGATGTCCATTCTGTGTCCTACTACTCTGATTCCTTCCTATATATTATAAGTTAAAATAGCACTAGTTCCCCAGTCATCTGAATGGGTGCAAGGAATCAGTATGAGATAATATACTCCTAAACATATTGAGTAAAAACCTGAGAACTGTACAAACTTTTTGTAAGAGAAGTTTAAGACCAACTTATCATGATAAGAAAATGAAAACTATCTATTATACTCCACTCAAATTAAAAATGAAGGAAAAGGACTACTTATCACAATACTCAAGTGAATAAAACTGAGATGGCTCAACAGAAATGCAGAATATTCCTAATGAAGATTTTAAAGTGGCAGTTACAACCATGCTTGCCAAATTAAGAAAGACAGTGAGAGATCAAAATAAGAACACAATAAGGGTAATAACATATGTGATGGTTACAAGATAAAAATGCTAAAAAAATTTTAAAAATTAAAAAAAAATTTTAAACCAATATCGGCTTTATTATTATTATTATTATTATTATTATTATTATTATTATTATTATTATTTTTTTACTTCACTTCAGTCCCTGGGGGTCACCCACCACCTCCCCTTCCCACCCACTCCAGCTGGTCCCCACTCTCCCCTTGTGCAGTTTCATTTGGTTGACCATATATTAGTGAAACCATTTGGTTTCTGTCCCTTTCTATCTGGCTCGTTTCTGCTAGAATGATTTCTTCTAGGTACATCCAGGTGTCTATAAATTCATCAAATTTGTCATTTTTGATTGATGAGTAATACTCCATTGTGTATATATACCATATCATTTTCATCCACTCATCTGTTCTGGGGCATTTGGGTTGTTTCTATGTTCTTGCAATTATAAATAGTGCTGCAATAAACATCCGAGCACAGGTGTTTTTTTGTACCCACACTGAGGTCTCCTTTGGGTAGATTCCCAGAAGTGCGACTGCTGGGTCAAATGGTAATTCCATTTTCATGAGTTTGAGGGTCCTCCATACTGCTTTCCATAGTGGTTGGATGAGTTTACATTCCCACCAGCAGTATAGGAGTGTTCCTTTCTCTCCACATCCACGCTAGCACTTGTTGTTGCCTGTTTAAAAAAATAAAAATTAAAAATTACTGTAGAAGGTGTCCAGATTAGACAAACACAAGTAATAGAAAGAACCATTGAGCTTGAATGCATAGTGACAGAGAAACACCCAAATAGAACAATAAAGAGAAAAAATTAAAAACAATATCACAGTTTTTCGATGTAGTCTAAAGTGAAAAAATATACAAATCATTAGGGTCCCAGAAGGGGAAGAAAAAGAGAAAACATAGAAGAGTTATTTAAGAAATGATTGCAGTGAATTATCTAAATGTGAGAAATCAAACATCCTGATAATAGAGATGCAAAGATTTCCTGAAACATAATACCAGATATTTCAAAACACATTACAATAAATTTGTTGAACGTTTAAATGGCCAAAGCTATTAAACAATCAAGAGAATGAAGAGTAACCAATAAGGGAACACCTAATGTTTGATTTACGAACTTTTCAATGGAAATTTAGAGGAAAGAAGGGAGTATCAAGACATAGTTCTTCAAATATTTGTCCTGCTTTTTTATTTTGCTTATGGGACTCCCTTTATGCAAATACGGCTACATATATACTGTTCCACAGGTCTTTGTATCTGTTCATTTCTTTCTCTCTGATTTACTTTGTCCTTCAACCTGACTTGTTTGACTCTGTCTTCACATTCTGTGAATCTTTCTTATACTAGCTCATCCCTGCTATTGACTGTCTCTGGTGAATTTCTAATTACAATTATTCTTTTTATGCTGAGATTTTTCTATTAAATTATTTTCATTAATTTTGTTTTATTGCTATTTATTTAATTCCTGGAATTATGCAAAATTTGATTTTGACAATGTCTTACTGCTTTTATGAAGGAACAGACTTGAAAGTGTCATTTCTCTACCATTCTCCTGAGGGGAGGCTTCAACAGATTTTTTATTCACAAGTATACTTCTCTGAAAAAGTTCTCTAGTAGAACAGAGTTTGGCAGGTGTTTCAGGGAACATATTCGAGTAGGAGTAGTTTCTATATTCTTATTCTTGGCCTATACTCAGTCCAAACAGGTAATTTAAATGTGAAGCCTAAATTCATGTGAGGAATCTTATATTTAGAGATTCTAAATGGATGTGTTTTCTACTTAGAGTCCAGATTATGGCAGATTGAAGTCTTTGTTGATTTCACATGCTAACATTTTCTAAATAACTTTCAGTTAATGTGGCTAAATAATCAAATAACTTCTATTATAACAAACTTGCTTACATAATGCTCAGTTCTTCCTCCCCAGATATCACCTGATTACATTCCACAAGATAAATCTGTTATTTCAAAGATTTGTTCTGGCAAGAATAGCAACTATCTGATACAGCTTATATAATTGGGGTGAATATACTTTGTTCTGGATTCCTCATTTCATTCTTATGCACATATGTTAACTCATGGTTTCTTTTAGAGTGTTGCTTCTCATTTTTACTAAACAATATAATCTTACTGTACATGTCAGTCAAGAGGTCAAGTTTTGAGGTGGTATGTACATGTTTACTTGGTGTTAATTTTGCTTGATTGCTTATATTTTTTACTTTATACCCATTCTTGGTACAATGAGAATTCTGAATTCTACACCAAGTGAAATAAATTGTACTATGCAGCAGATATGTTCACTTATGACAACGCACAATGATCCTGATAACATTATCCATTTTGGGCTAACTTGGGCAAATATGAGGAAAGGGTAGTATATATAACTTCTTATCATAACCTATGTTCGTCCAGCCAGTTTGTTTTAGGTTTTGCATTCTTTTATAGAAACCTTGAATTATTGTTTGGTTCTCAATTGCATCAATTTAATTTATATTCTTATTCATGTCCAGTTTGGGAATGCTGCCTAATTCATTAGCATCTTTTCTGAAGATAATACTAACTTTAGTATGCCATTTAAAATTTCATTTGGTTGTTTCAACAACTTTTTGAGATAGAAACTATGAAGTCCAATTCATAAATGCAGAAATTTTCTAGGTATATCAAAAGCAAATCATTGAGTCGGCATTTGGAATCATCTTTTACTTTAAAAACACCATATTTTACTTTGTTTTTCTGTCAGAATACAAAAATAATGGAAAATAAATTACAAGTAACATAAGAGTGACAATATGTTCACCTAGATTAAAAAGAAATTAGCAATACAATCTTTGCTCACTGATAATAAGATTGTGTAGAAAGTTCAAGGAAGTACACAAAAAAAACAGTAATAACAAATGATTTTATATGGAAGCAATAGTCAGAAATCAATTATATTTCTGTAAGACAAAAAAGTCAAAATATTTTAAATACTACTTGCAATATTATCAAAAATATGCAATATGTATAGCTAGGTCTGACAAAAGATGCTAAAGATGTAAAGTCAAAAAATGTAAAGTACTATAAAATATAAAAGTACTAAATGTAAAAGTATTATATAAAGCTCTAAATGTGTGAGACACACTATTTATAGATTGGAAGAGTCACTATTGTTGAGATATAAATTATTCTGAAATGATATAAGCATAATACCAATCAAATCCCAGTAGATATTTTTATGAAATATGTCAATTAAATTTGTCAATGTAGAAATTCACAGGATCTATGTTGGCCAAAATATATTTGGAAATTTTGTAAAATCTGCAACGATGTTCTTAGAGAACTAATACTACCTAATGCCAAGAGTAGTACTAAGTGTAACAGTCAAAACTTTTTTGGTATTAGAAAAAAAAAAAAAGTAAATAAAGCTAAGGAAAAGATTAGAAAGTCTGAAAATAGACACACATGTAAATGGTCAATTGAGATTTGAAATATTTGAAAAGGTGCAGTCAATTTCAAATGAAACAAATAATTCATCACTAATTAGCTAATAATAATAATTAGCTCATCTAATAATTAGCTCAAACGAATCATTGGCTTAAATATAAAACTAAAGTGTAACTTCTAAAAATAGGAAAATTTTGTAATTTTGGGTTAACAATCCTCAGGTATGGCAAACACATACATAAAAAGTTAATAAATTGAATGGTTCTATTAAAAGAATGATAATATGAGACAGAGAATGGTAGGAGATACGTATAGTATAAATACATAGTGGAGGATTGTATTCAGATTCTATAAAATTTTTGAAAGTTTAATAAGTAGAAATATAATCAAATAAAAATAGGCAAAATAATTGAATAGGCACATTAATAAAAGCCATCAGTGCTTGCTTATGCATGGAATGGAAATCACATAGCTGAAAAAGAAACTTTGGGAGAAATGGATAAGTTTATCATCAATCATGCCAATGATTTCACAGAAGTATACATATATCAAAGTATATCAAATTGCTCACTTTCAAGGTATTTGCATTTCATTGTATATAAATTACATCTCAAAAAGTTGTTTGGAAATGAAAATATTCAAATTTCACAGTTTTTTTTCATTACTCAACCAAAAGAACAACACTTAAACGATTCTAGATTGAATATCTGTTATAAAGATGTACCAGACAAAACTCTTTTGGTATATAAATTAAAAATTCTTTTTAATTTAAGCAAATACTTAATATTTTAATAATTTAACAGTACTTATTTTTTATATGCAGTGATGAGTAAAGTTCAGTTTCTTCCTTGAAAAATCTGTAAAGACTGACTCGCTCTTTCAAAGAAAGATGACAATAGTCTTAGCTCAAAAATGTCCTTTAGCAAACCAGACTTAACCAACAACAGAGGGCTCCCACAGCATCATATAATCAATGACTTATTTGTTATACGTAAGCAGTAGGGATAACAACTGAATGACAAAGAATAAGGGAAAACTCAAGAACCTGGGTTGCTTTAGTTGTACATGAAGCCCAAGTTGATTTCTGGCTTGAAAAACTAAAATAACATATTTCAAGTCTTTAAAGAAAAGTCCTATGTAAGCAGAACATACACATTGCTGTGTAAAAAAAATAAAAATTACAAAGGTATCTTACCTGCAGATGGTGAAGCTGATCTGATAGAGATTAACAAACAGGAGGTCACTTGTTGGGTAAAGATAATACTAGTAAGGCTCACTTGAGAAAAAAAAATAATCCTTTAACTTCAGTAGTTGCTCATGTAATTGAGCTTGCTTTTGGGAACTATATAAGTAGTTGATTAGGCTAGTTAACATTGATTTATTGATCTCATCTCAATGTGGGAAGATAGGCTTCTTTCCACAATAAGAAAAATGCATTGAACCCAACAATGTTATTTCAGGAACTGAAAAGAATTAACTGTAACCAACATTTTCCACTGGTTCTTTATATAAAAGTGAAATATTTCCAACACCACATCTAATGGCTAGAGTTTTTAAAATATTAACACTACATGAAGAATAAATGGAAAACAATTCTATAAATGAAGACATCTAACAAGAAAAAGGTACTTTATAGATACAACATACAATGCAGATATAAGAAAAAACACAAGTTATCAATAAGCACATAAGTAGGTTGGGCTATTCCAATAAAATAATTTTAAATTCCTTTTTCCTATTAGTTAGCTGAAACTTTAGCACACACACACACACATACACACACACACACACACACAGATCTTGCATGGGCAGTGATTGTAATGATGCTTTCCAAAACTGAGTACTTTGATTATCCAATGTTCTCTATTTATTAACAAGAACTGCCAGAAAATAGATGCCATCTATATATGAGCACACTTCTAATCTTTTTTGAAAGCATTGTCAAGTTTTGGGAAAAGATGTGGTGAGCACTTATTATACTCTATGAAATAAGATGAAAGCCAGAATGGGACTTTGACATGAGGCAAAAATAGCATTAAAAACCTCAGTTGGTGCTGTATCTTATTTCTCATCATTGATGTGATAAATACTAAACATTGATTTCAGCTCATGTGGTAATGTGAATAGTTTTTAAATTTTTCTAAGGAGTTGAAAGATAGGGTGAATTTAGTTATGTTATACATCTCCTTTTTGCTCATTTTTGTTTGAGTAGAATGACTTTAAAAGTAAATATAATATGTTTTTAGTTAAAAAGATGAAAATTGAGATGTCAGAAAACAAATTATCAAATATTGTGTTTGATTAATCTTGAGGGTAAATTTATAAAGGGATGGAATAGCTTTTAAAATAACTCAAAAATCTTTCTTTGTGTTGTATTACTGATAATTTCTAAGAAATTAGCCTCTGTGATTCTAAGCAAATGTTATTTTCAGTTAGCAATTAATCTCTACTACAAAAGAGTTCTCTCATTAACTTGCTATTCTGTAGTCAATCAGTCCCCAATAATATTTTTGATTTTTGATACTACATTAGACTATTTATAACTCACATTTTGACAACTTGTAACACATTTTAGACTCAGTTGAGTATTTGTAGCTTCAAAATAATTTTCAATAGACAAAAACCCCAAATAATTCTAAAATAACTCAAATTTTCCTGCATTTTTATAAAGTAAGATTAAGTGGTTCAAAATATTTTATGAACTTGTTAATAAAATAATAATTTATTGCTAAATGAAAAAGTTACTAATTGAAGTCTACCCTGCTTTATTTCTTTACCATAAGTACAAGATTCATTTTTCCCAACTGAACCTTCTACTAGCACACTTTTTTTATGTGCTCATGATATCCTATCAAGCATTGTCTTCATATTTACAAATTTTGATTAGATGGAAGTATACATGTATTCACCAAAAGTAGAATGTTTAACTGCCTCTACACCAGGAGTTGAATTCATTCATATTTTATTGCCAGTATAGTAATTTATACATAATATGTACTCAAAAACTATAACTGAACTGAAGTTAGATCAATAAATTAAAAAGAAATTATAAAGACATTTCATTCTCAGTCTTAGACCAGTAATATTTGCCCATGGTCATTATCAAGCACTTAGACAAATGATAATGGAAGGTTTTACATTTATCTGTCTATCTCTTCATCTCCCTCCCTCCCTCCATATGTACCTATCTACATGTTGTCTGTCTACAAACTTGCCTACTTACCATCTATGCATTTATCAGTGTAACTATCTATTATTCAGGAAACATTCTACTCAGGGTTATTTGAATCCTCTTGATCATCTTGCTTTATCTGTTTCTGTATCAGGACCTCAACACTGAAACATGGTGCAACTTAACCAACAACCAGAGGATTTCCACTGAGTCAATTCAATGCAATCAATCAATGAATTACTCATTATATGTAAGGAGTATAGATAAACAATTGAATGACTAAGGATAAGGGAAAGACTGAAGAATATGGGTTGCTTTAGTTATACATGAAGCCCAAGTTGACCTCTGGGTTGGAAAACTAAAGTAACATATTTCAAGTCTCTGAATAAATGTCCTTTGTAAGGAGGGCATGCACATTGCTGCATAAGACACATAAAAAGGACAAAAGCAAGCAGGAGGTTTTAACTTAAAATAACTTTCCAAGAATTCTTTACCAAATGGGACAAGGATGGCTATTTCTTGGTTGTTTTTTTAAGGTTAAGGTAATTCCTTAGTCACAGTCCTTTCAATAAGTAAAAGGCCATATCCCTGAACGCCTTTCTGGTTATATAATTCTGAGTTCTTTTAGTTCCTTTTTATGTCTCTCCTCCAGTGAATTTTATTCTTTTTTGTAAATTTAAAGTTTACAGCATTCACAAAGAATATGTATCTATTCATGAGGATGAGAAATACAAGACTTCTCCAGGCAAATCTATTTTAGTAAAAATTCCCTATTTTAAGTGACCTCATGAGTTTCTTCAGGGTAAAAACTGAAGCCATTAAAAAATTCAGTCAAACAGGTTTTGACTTTGAAGAAGATGATGTGAATGACAAAAACAGACTTCCCTTTTATAGTGTGCACAAGCATTGTCTTTCTGTGAAAAAGAGAGGAAAAAAAGCATTGGAGATGACGCACAGACTTCAGAAGTAAAAATAGTTCATATAACCTCAGGTGTTATCACTGAGTTCTGATGAAGGGCTCTTGTAAAATTTATACTTAGCCATGCACATGCAGACAATCTTAAAGAACCAACAATGAGAATGATTAAAATGATATACCTGCAGTCAAAAATGACAAATTTGATGTATTAATGAATACCTGGATGGAGCTAGAAGAAATCATGCTAATGGAAATAAGCCAGAAAGAAGAATAAAAAAAAAAAGACTGGTTTCACTTATAGGTGGAATATTGCAAAAACAAAAGGTTAAGAAAATGTCAAAATTAACAAGATGACAACAGAACTAAAGCATACAGCAAGGAAGGAAGAGGAAGGAGGGAGGGGGAAATGAGGAGAGGGATGAGCACAAGAGATAAAGATGATGGTGCATGGGTGAAATGGTGGGGCAGAACCCCAAGGAATACAGCAATGTAAATATATATGTATGATACATGTGGAGATATATATATATATATTAAAAAATAGAAAAGGGGACAAATAGTATTTCATTTCCATAAAATGTTAAAGTTGCCACGTGACCTGACAATTCTACTAGATTCTCTAAAAAGAAAGAGATAGAAAACTGGTTTCCAGTTGGGCACGGTGGCTCGTGCCTGTAAGCTTCAGCCTATAAAGTGGCGGGGGCTAGGGATCAAGGTTCAAGTCCCGCCTGGGGTTGGTAGCGAGACCTAGTTCCAAAAAAATAGCTGGGTGTGGTGATGAGTGCCTGTAATCCCAGCTACCTGGGAAGCTGAGGCTAGGGATTGCTTGAATCTGTGGTACCCCAGGCAATGAGAGCCTGCAGTTCCACAGGTAAAAATAGTAAGACCTAGTCTCAAAAAAAAAAAAAAGAAAACTTTTTTCCTAGCAAATTATCCAAACATTCATTTAGTGATCACATGAAAGTTATTACTAATCACACATAAAAAGGAATGAAGAAAAAAATAAAATGGTGTCACCTTGATCTTTTCTTTTTCTGCTATAAGTTTTCTTATAGCATCAGATGCACTAAGATGCAGGCAATATCTAGTTGCTCCTGGGAAATTTACACTGTGCTTGCTAACCTTATATCTCTCTACTGGTTTCCATTTGGCCTCACAGTATGCTAAACCACTGTGAGCAGGACATACAGTGCACTCATATTGTGACTGATAACAATAGATGAGTTGTCCATAATCTGTGACTAGTCATCCTGCCCTAAACCTTGAGTGTACACTAGTTCCCAGAGTGGTAGGAAAAGGAAAAATTAAAGAACAAATGCCTCTTTTCATTAGGCATGTATAATCAAAACAAAACAAAACAATGTCACTCTCATGAAATTGGCCACTTTCCACATCTAAAGTAGGTCTAAGTTGCAAATTCTAAGATATTTTATAATTTTTTTAGGTTTTGCACACACACACACACACACACACATATATATATATATATAATCTAGTAATTCTTAAACCAACTGATAAGTGAAATGTAGCAGGTCATTACTATGTTGAAAATTTCTTATCTTCCCTATACCAAGATGCTGTGGAACCTGAGTTTTGTTTATTCATTTTATCTTAGATAATTCACTGAAAAATTTTGCTGTGCAATTGAATTCTCTATGAATGCACACCCCAGTGTGCACATGCACACACATTCATATACACCTAGGTTGTCAATTCTCTCTTTAAAAATTATGATGTACTATATTTGGGTTATTCTGATATCCAGCTAAATCCCTTCCCTAGTTAGTGCTTCTGAATTTTAATTGCACATTAGACTTACCTGTGGAGGTTGAATAGTATGGGAATATTTTGACCCCTGGGGGGGAGAAAACAAATAATCAGGGTCAATGAATTTGAAACTGAGCATAGTGGTGTTTTTTGTTGTTGTTGTTTTTCTAAGAATGCTGCTGATGATCTGAGGGGACTGGCAAAATTCAGGATCTTTGACCTGGAAGAGCACCTCTCAGACTATAATGAACAAGAAACAACTGGGAATCTTGATAAATTGGAGAATGACTTAGTAGGTCTGTGTTAGGACCAGAGGCCTGTATTTCAACTTTTCTAACCAATTTTCTCGTAGTGCTGGAGAAGCACACTGAGCAACTTTCACATAAAGAAATGGGCCTTAGCTTCAGTTTTTCAGAAAGACTAATTGCAATCTTTAAAATGGAGAATGCCATTTACTTAGAAAGCTCAGACTCTTCAATTTGTCTTCTGCACTGGGCCTCAGGAAGTCTGTGTTAGTCTTCCTGTCACAGTTTTAGATACGTAAATCCTTCTCTGTTCTGCAAGGTTCTCCTGTGCCCTGCTGGCAATTTCTTAGTTATCTTCACGCTCTGCTCAGGTAACACATCATCTGACATCCTTCCAGTGACAATTCAAGAGTTATTTGCACTAATCTTGGGACTTCTAGGTCCTTCTACTGCTTAAATGCATCTTGGAAACAGGGAGTACTTAACAGGGAGTACTTAACAGAATACTACTGCCTAGCAGAATCATGTAATGATTAATGTAAAATGTAAACACTCATATATGTATTTGTGTAACACATACATACATACATATGTATACATCTATCAGAATCTTATCACTATCAGGATATTCTTAATTAATAAACTTTAAAATTTTTGTTATCATCTCTCTATCTCTTTGAATTAATGCATTTAGATTATCTTCTTCCAAGTCTGTGGTGAATACATGTATGAAGAGTTTCCATGATTGTGCTGTGGAAGAATCATGCAATTGTTCATTTTGATTCTTTTCCAAGCCTTCTGTGTAACTGTTTGCCCAGACTACTCCAATACTGTTGGTAGTACCAATCATATGTCTGTCAGCACAAGAAGGAGAGGCATGAAAGTATCTCCTCAACAGGTCTATTTACAGTTTGTGCTGATTATTATGCACTGCTGACTTGAAAAACAGATATTTTCACTTTCAAAGATTTGTTGAATTATAGAATTGGGTCTAGCTTTCTCTCACCTCTAAAGTAGAGTATCAGTCTCTTCTCTTCTTAATTCATTTGCAGATTTTATTAGAAGAAAGATTCAGTGATAAACTTTCAGGAGTATCTGGGCATGCTAGTTGACAGTGTGGGCTATGGAGTTAAAATAGGCGTTTGTCATTTGCTAAGGATAAATTGAAAAGTTGCTCACTTGATTTGTGTTTGTTTCCTCATCTGCAGAATGGAAGTAAAAATAGTATAGATATCATAACATCATGAAGTTTAGAATTATATCAGGCTTAAGGTAATGTCTGTCACAGTATTTAGTTGATTGCTTCAAAAGATTGAAAATAGGTTGAAACAGGAGATCTTTAGCTTTCAAATTTATTTCTGCCTAAAGAGAAGAGGAACACAATTATTTTAAGGATTTATTCACTTGGATATTTGGTTGATGTTTACTAAGTTAGCTAATTTTCTTTTTTAAAAACATTCAATAAGATAAAAGTATACACTAATATTAACTGTTATAGTTTTGTTATGTTACTGTTTTGTTTCTAAGAATTCAAAGGCTGACATGGTGAATTTTTAATCGATAGAGAAATAGAATAATGAATATAATTTAGCCCATTTTTTATCAAGCAATGATTAACTGACACTTTAATGCTAATCATAGATCTTAAAGAAAAATACATTCAATAAAACCAAGCCTTGTACTAATATTTACTAATAACCAGAGAGATGTGTAGCCATGGTGGATGAGAAGTGGAAAGATCAGGAACATTGCCATCAGGCTCATGTGGATTGGATTTCATTCCATGGTTCTCAAGGCTTTCAGTGTTTCCAAAGATTATTGTTTATCATTTTAAAATATATACATATTATGCAACAAAGTCAAGATGTAAGATATGAGAGGAGAAAGTAGGAGTTATATGAGTGAATCCTGGATATTTGATGGTATGACTCCATGGAACTTGTTTTAGCATAATTGAAATGTTAATCAATTGGGTCTCAGAAATTGCTTTTCTCATTTATGCAAAATTCTCCCTGGTGCTAAAATATACTTACAACATTCCTCTGGAAGTTTAGATCTACAACTGTCTTCACTTCCTAGTAATCTTAATTTATTCTTATTTTCTATAGTTTTTTAAAACTGGAAACAAAAGCAATTTTATTTAAGTGTTAGGTCAGACTGATTAAGACGGTCTGGGAAATATTTACTTTAGCTGAAAAGGCCGATTATGAGTAACTTTCACTTGCCTATATATTTCCAACATTTTTAAAAATTATTTTTTAATACCCCTTCCATTTCACTCTCCAGTTAATCCTCAGGAGGTGGAAGAACATACATGATACAAACTTCATCATAGAATGGGCAAGAGACCAGGTGAAAATCCAGCTCACGAGTCTGAGCTGGACAAAGCAGATGGACAATCAAGAGAACCAGTGCATGTGAAACAGGAGAAGCAACTATGGAAACACATTGTCAGGAGGTGTACCTACATGCTCCCCAGGCCTAGAAGATCCAAGACTTCATTTTGGAGATACCTTTTAGGAGACCAAGGCACTTCTCCCCACACTACAGGAGAGGAGAGGAGGGCCAAGAACTGGAGGCATCAGCCTCACAGCAGGGCTGCAAAGTGAGACAGAGGAAATGACTACAAAGGTCACTCATGGATGTCTGTATCCACAGAGAAAATTCTTCACCGACACTGGCAGGGGGTGAGATCCCTTAAATCTGACACCAGAACCATGAGATAAAGCAGTAAAATAACAGAGATGGAACTGGAGAAGAGAGCCTTCAATGAGAAAGCATAGACAGACCACAAATAAATATAGAATGGCCACCCAACACAATCTTAAGACTGAAAACCTACCAGCAAGGTTTGTCTGGCTCCAACAACACAGTCCCTCACCCAATGAAAGAACACTGCCACAGGAAAGAAAGAGACTAATGGACTGAGACTAAAGAGACTAGCAAACAACAAATAATGGGACTTGAGAGAATGGAGAGGGCTTCAGAGGGAGGAGGGAGGAGCAGGCATTCCAAAAACCATTTACTAAGGTTGTTATTTGATGAATAAAAATAAGTAAATTAAAATAAATGGATTAATTAAAATAAAAATTTAAAAATAAAATTATATCCAACATTTTTAAAAAGTTAAAATATTTCCTGTTGAGACTAGCTATTACTGGGCTGAATGAGGGGTGATGGGACTCCGAAACCTGCCTACTCTAAATAGGTTCTCCATTTACTGCATTTGACAAAACTTACTGTAGTGCATATAAGACCTTTAATGGAAAGGATTAGTGCAAAATAAGAGAAGAGTAAGAATAGATAAAATGGTTTCTGCAAAAAATAGACATAATCCCCCATCCCCTCATGAGTAAATGCCCAACCAACAGGGTTGGTCAAAAGGACTACTGAGTCCCCAAAGCTTGCCCCCACTTTTGGTGGGGACCCATAGCAAAGGGGCAGGGAGGCTCAGCATATCAGGATTGGAAGGAGCAAATTTGAAGTCAAGATAAAGTTGCCATTGTTAACCTTCCCACAGGTCTCTCACGCATGTCTGTTTCAAGTGTCTCCTTCCATGTCCCCCAAGTCCCTGGAACCAGTTCAAGACTGAGAAACAAGCACAGCTTCTTCACGTCTTTCTATTCCATATGCTTCCTCCAGTTCCTATTTTTTTGCTCTCCTCTTCTTTTAATCTCCTTACAGCTCAGCTGCACCCTTCCTTAGGTGGGGCAGGAACCATAAAACCTCCCCTTTCCCTGGGGACCACCCTATTCCATAATCTGGAAAGCAAATTGTTTGATAAAGGCATGATTCTTAAAACAAACAATTATTTGAGAGCATGTGAAACCTTCTTTATAATTTCTCTTAGTGCATTTTCAGTAATTTGTCTATTGTGTATACAAAATGTAAAGTCAAATCTCAATTTCTTTTCTTGATGACATTAGTGACCTATTTGGTCTAAAATATTCCTTTATATGTTGGGAACCAGGAGATAATGTGAGGAACTGCCTGTTAGCAGTCAGTCCTTCAGAACACCAGTAGGACTATGTTGGTACCTGCTGAATGCAGTTCTCAGAAACAGCACTTGTGTTCAAAAAGGCCTGCATCCTTCTCTGATTATATTATGTCTTAAAAAATTGTCTATTCTGGAAAGTCATCCCAGAAAGTTGTTCTATAACACACCTTGTCTGCTGAAATTTTAGCAACCGCTGTCCCTTAAAACTAATGAACATGCCTTGGGTAACAAAACCAGGATATAATGATAAACGTCTAACACACCATGTATTGATTAACTCCTTAATGAAGGTCTCTAGTGAACAGCTGGGAGCAGAGCAGATCTAAGAATCTCTCTTCCCAGCTTGCCCTGCTTTACTCTTTCTTCCTTTATTCACTCTTGATTATTGGCCCGGGTCACTAAGCTTTGGTGCTTGGCCTGGCTGGCCCATGATACTTATCCCTAATTATAGTCAACAGTCTCAACAAAATAGTAATTGGGATAAAACCAAAAAATCCACAATTGAGCTGTTATAATTCAGGTTTCCCAGATCAATAAAAACTGAAATTTTCAATTTGAGTTGTGTCTGTCCTTTATTTTTTAAGACATAATTCAAGCTTGTTCAGACTTAATTAGGATTAATTTTTAAAAGTTATATTATTTATAGTTTTATTCCAATGTGTCTTAATATATGGTCTATTTTCTACTTTAATTAAAATTATTTGAGAGTTTTTTTTTTTAACTCAAATTCCTGGGCTCCACTCAAAACTTACTAATCAGATGTGTGGAGGGGAATTCAGTAAAAATAACTCATTCAATGTAAAAATCCACTGAAACTTAATTCTAATGCCATTGGAACAAATCAATGGTGACACTAGCACATACTAAATGAGAAGTTTTAGGGGGAAGGAAGTATGAAAAAGTTAGTTTTAATTATTAGTATATAATAGGTCAAATATTGTTTTCTTAACTTCTGAAAAATCTTTTACTAAGTATAAATAACTGATTTGATAAAATATTAAGAATTTCAATGATTTCCTAATTCACAATAAAATAATGAATACAGAAAAGAGAATATTTAAAGAGAATATAATAGGTGATATGTGCTTCCATAGGAGAAAACAAAAATGCTTTTAAAGTTGATATGAAAGATAGGTTGAAGGAATCAGTTAGAGCTTTACTATTTTCTATTACAAGTTATTACCTTGTCCATTAAAAAATGATGATGCCAACATTGGTTCTAGCTAATTTATTCCCGTATGCTTTTATGTTGAATTAAAAAAAAATTATATATTAGCATTTAAAAAATCTAAAAACATATAAACCATAAATTTTATTTAACTAATTATATATGAGTAGATTATTCAACATTTGATTGAAATGCCACTGTCACTTTGTGAAATAGTTTTAATCTAATCTTTTTGTGGTAAGAATTCCTTCTACCCCAGCTTCTTTTTGAATTTAGTTAAGAATTTTGTTGGCAGTCTCCAGATATTTTTTTCCAAGAAAGGCAAAATATTTAAATGATGCTTTCAATTCTTGATATATATATAAGCATCAAAATATTTGTTTTAAAGCCAGTGTGTGATGATAAGTAATTCATATAGTCTATTGGTAATTGGAGATAGGTGGTGTGAACCACATAAGTGAAATGTTTATCTTTGCTATCATTTTCCCTGTGTAATATATTTTATAGACACTAATTATACAGAAACAGTAAAGCTTAATGTTATTTTGAATGCTGATTACACCTAAAAGATCCTTCAAATCATACAAATCTTCCAGATGTGATCACACAGCAAGATATTAAAATAAACATTACAGTATAGCTTAAGGTCAATGTAATTAAACCTATATGGAAATCATTTTATAGTTGTATGTACCTAGTTATTGCTCAGTAATTTAAATCAGTTTACTACTCAAATAATTAGTGCTAAAAACATAGCAAAATGGAGTGTGTCACCAATTAGTAAACTGGTTCTCAAAGTTAATTAACCTTTGATTCAATCAAGTGCACAACAGCAAGTTTCCACTTATTTGGGGAATGGTACTGTTATTTCTCATCAATCCTGTTAGGACTTTGGATCTTCTGGTGAGGTGCTTGGAAAGAGTATAATACCTTTTATATCAGCGAGAAGTTCATTAGAGTAAATATAAATAAAATGGATTAATCTATGAAACTATGCTGGAAAAATGTGTTTTTTTTTTCCTTTAACACCGATTTTTATTTTAAAGCACTGTCACATTCTATTTAACAATTAGAATTTTTGTAATCAATAAAAGTTTCACTATTGTTTCTAGAAAAAATAATGAAAAAGTAAAGGTTGTTTTAGAAAAGGAGAGTTCATTCCTAAGATATTTTCATTATCTATCTGGTTTAGAGCTACAAAACCTTGTGAAATAATGATCCTTAAATCTGAGTGGAACGAGCAATTTTAAATCAATGCAACTGAATTATGCCTTTACTGAACTGGCTGGGCAGGTTGTTTGTAACATTCAGGTACCATATCCAATTGCTATAGTGTGACAATCTGAATAAGAGGAATATCAAAAGTCATTCACTGGATGGGAGATTTTATTCATTCCTGGCAACCAGATGCCACCAATTTTTCTTTTTGAGGCATCTACTCAGTCATTTTATATGCTCTGTTTATGGAATATTTCAATTCCCAGTTAAAGGAATCCTCAGTAACAGCTAATTCACACAAAACCAACATCCTTTTGTGATTGAAAAGTACTAGTCAATGGATACTTTATTCCATATATTTCATTAGTAAACTGTCATGACTGTGACCATTTAGTGAAAACAGAGATAAAGGAAGAAATATGAAGCTTTCTTAGCTGCTAACCTCTGAAGCTCATAAGAGGAACCGAGGGCAGTCACGGCAGCCCCAGTGCTCAACTCCCTATGCTTTGGGTAGAGTTCTTTTAAGGAGTACTAAAATCCAGCTAAATGATAATATTAATAACATGATTATGGAGAAAGCTGTCTCCAGGAGTGGGTTTGAGAAGGCTTACAGCATTCTCTCAGAGGAAATCTATAGGAGTCATACCAAAACTTGTACTTAAATGCTCCTCCTCTCCCACCAACAGAGTTCTATACAGGACCTCTTTTAATGTATTTATTTGCTTATTTGTTTAAAAATACATATTTGTTTATTTTCTTACATCTTTGTTAATTCTGGAAGAGTATTTGATTTGTCCCTTCTGTTATAGTCCTTGTGGTTCTCCCACCAACATGGCACCTGTGATCCATCACCACAGTCCCTTGTGCCCTTCTTTCCCTCTATAGGACCACTTTTAGGATCAAACTAAACTTAAAAATTAGGGGTTCTGGAATCTGAGTTTTATAGCAATCCCCTTGATAGCAGCTTCAATATTATTGGATCATATTGCTCAAATGTCCTAACAATAAACCAAAATTGTTTTAGAATAGGATAGCTGTGCTTTACACTAAGGTACACTGTCCAGAGAAAAGGGGTGTCTTTCCAGATCACTATGTGGGTAGTTAGACTACATTGTCCATGTGCTTTGTGCTAAACATGAAGAAAGCTAACTAGCTTCTCTATACCTGTGTCCATCAATGAAATTTATTTCCTATTCAAATATGTTCCGTTATCACACAGACTTGCATGTCATATAAAATCAAAGACAAAAAAAGTCACAGAGAGCTTAAAGCACAATACAGAGGATAAAGTATGTGTTCATTTCCTAACCTCATCTTTATTATTACCTATGCACATCCAAATATGCCCACAGGGGACATAGAATTTAATTATCTGTAACAAATTTATATTTATATATGAGTGACTCTAAAAACAAAAGTCATATGAAAGTGAAAATGACAGTTTTGCCATGTGTAGTTTAAGTGGTTAAGATTATGAACCAGCTTTCTGTTTGTTTCTTGATTTTTGTTACTCAATGGGAAATTACTAAAGTAGTGGCTTTCATGTATCAAGTACAGAGTATAAACAGTGCCTCTACCTAAGCTTGTGGGACAGAGTGTGTTACTGTGTGAGGTCCTTATTGAAAGACGATAGCCAAGACATCAGACATTTGAGGCCAGCGTTTATTAACATGAGTCTGCTGGGCTGCACCATAAACGAAGAATGCAGTACCCTGTCCTTGTGCAGGTGGGGTATTTATGGGCAAGGAAAGGGGGTAGACAGGTGTCAGTTTCAGTTGGACAGGGTTTGGAGGGCTCAGTTGGCTGATGCATCCTTTGAGCCAGACTGCAGAGTCTGGATATGGGGAGGATCAATATCAATTTCCCGAGGCCAGGTGACTGCTTCCATCACTTATCATAACATCTAACACATATTAAGGACTTATAAATGTTTGTTATCTTAATTTTACCAAGATTATCATTTTTGTGGATAATGTATTCCTACTTTCTCAATCTATAGACTAGGTAACTATTAATTTCTTAATGTCACTGAAACAAATTACCACAAATTTGGTGGCTTAAAATAGCACACATATATTTTCTTACAAATCTGGTGCTGAAAAGTACGGATTCAATCTCACTGGCTAAATTCAGGGTGTCTCTGGTTGGTTTTTTCTGGGGACTAGAGGGAAAAATTATGTCCTTGTCTTACTGGTTTCTAGAAACTCACTGCAGTTCTTGACTGTATTCTCTTCATCTTTAAAATGAAGAAAATCTCTTTCTACCCCTTCCATTTTATTCTCTCTCTCTTCCTCTCTCCTTTAATTGTTACCTTATCTTCTCTTTTACCTTCCTGTACCTGTGATCATATACTGGCCACAGGATAGGATAACCTTCTATTTCAAGGTCTGCAAAGTCTCTTTTGCATGTAAGGTGACAAGGGTCCAAGACGAGGTCTTGACATCTTTGGATACCGTTATTCTATCCACTATAATAGCTAAAAGTCAGTTTTTAAACGACTTGCATGGAAGCCAATTATGTGACCCATGTCAAGGTTCCCAGCTGGAAACTTATTTTGATTTAGTATTCTGTCTTGCATTGCATATCTAGTCTTATTTTATTTTGAAAACAGGTTCACTGACTTTTACTTATTTTCTTAATTAAGTAATACTTGTACATAGTTTTATTATAGAGAAAAATATGTGGATTTTTTTTTTTTACCTTTTATTCCTCATCTGCAACCACTCTAATGGTTTCTTGGTTAACTTTCTAGAAAGTTTTCTGTGTATCTATATACTTCTTACATTTTGTAAAAATGCATATAAATGCTCATTTATTTTTTTCCTTTTTTTTAGCATTAATAGCATCTTACTTTAAGTATTACAGTATTCCTTTCCCTTGCTAATTATCAATGCCATTTTTTTAAACAGGGAATATTGGATTTTATTATGTAGATGTATCATATACTCAATTATTGTTTTTCAGACTGGCTTTTCTAAACTACCTTAATACTGTGATAAACAGATGTATTTGTGCACATATGAATGTATTGACAATGATAGATTTTAAGAATTGGAAATATTTGTCTGTACATGCATGCTTGCATTTTAATTCTAACATCTCAGGTTTTTAAAAATGTAGCTAATTTCCAAAATGATAGATGATGTATGAGTGTGTTCATATAACAAATTCTTCAATTTTATTCAATTTTCTCAATTTTTATCCCAAATTGATAGGAGATAAATTAAATGGCTTCAATATGTTTTCTTAAATTAATACTAATATCTAATTTTAAAGATTGTTTTAATGTTTTTTAGAAAGATGACTGAAATATGGATGTCTAAGGCATTGAATAAGATCTCACTTTTTCTTTTTAATTTCTTACTTTAACTGGGCAAATAATAAACTGCATGACAAATATTTCTATATGTTTTATAATTTTCCCCACTAGCCTGATTCCACTTATTTAGCTTACACAAAGTTCTTCTGCAATCAATTTCTCAGTCAATGATGCACTATTTGTTTTGTGCATCTTTTTTTCTTTATGTTTATAGGGTGTCCTGCAGCTCAAATTCCAGCTGGGAGTCAGATAGCGTTCCATACATCAACAGTCAATTCTTAACACTAGAGCATCAAACAATTCAACTCAATTTTGATACTATCTACCTGGAACATCAAATTCCCAAAGAAAAGAACTCAGTGTCCCCCTACCACCCTCCATTTCAGATCAGACACAAACCCAAGTAGTTACCTTTAGTTCTGGTCAACCAGTGATAGATTGGAGGTCCCCAAGACACTCTCCTCAGCTTCAATTTGCTAGATTGCTTCACAGACCTCAGGAGTTCAGTTAACTCACTAGATTATTGATTTATTACAAAAGACATATCTCAGAAAAGGCCAAATGGATTAGATATACAGGTTAAGATATGGGGAAGAGGCACAGAACTTCTATGATCTTTTAGGTGTACAGTTCTTGCCAAATCTTCATGTATTCACCCATTTGGAAGCTCCCTGAAGTCTCCTTCTGTTGGCAATTGACTGGCCATTTATAAGTAATTCAACCTCCAAATTATTTCTCCTCCCTGGAGTCCAGAGTGTGGGATGGGAAGTTCTACCTTCTCATCTCATGGTTAGTTTCACTGGAAACCAGTCCCCATCCTTGGGTAATTACCCCAAATCACTCTATTAACATAATCCAAGACACTCCCTACACTCCCTACATTCTACGAGTTGGGAGTTGGAGTTGTAAGCTTAGAACTGTGGATGAAAAGCAAATACCCATGAGAAATATAAAAATATATATAGTATAAATCCCAATAGCACAATATTTTTTTAACTTGGTATAATTGAGCTCACTATTTCTTCATAACTGCTTTCATACTAGGTCTTATTTTGGTATTATTTTATATCAGTTTGATTTCTCATTGACATATCAAAAGTAATTAAGCTTGTCTACTACACTATGCACAATCTATAATGCCTAAGGCTTACAAATTAGTCTGTTTACATACAAAATAACACTGGTTTGAAACTAATTGTCAATCTTTCAGTGGTTCTTCAGGTGATCAATGTGCCTTTTCACCCAGTTGGAACCAAGCTGCTCAAAAGAATGACAGATAAGGACAGCTAATTTGTACTTTTTTTATATTGGTTAAAATGCAGTGGAGGTTGGTGTTTTTTTCATCAATATTTCTTGAATGTAGTCATTTGAAAGCTCAGCCATATTGATTATGTTAGCTGGTATGTGTTTTTTGATTATGATCATGTTGTCAAGAATCAATTATGTGTCACTGAGAAAACAAGAAACAACAATTATAACCTGGAGATTTCAATTGCTTGAGCAAGTTTGTGCTTCTATGTCTCATATCCTAGTAATCAAACTTCAAATTATGTATGAAAAAGCAAATTATGACCCCGATATTGAATTCTTCAATACTCTCAGCATTCCATAATAAGGAAATACAACTAAACAGAGAATACTCTTCAAAGGGGTAATATTTTATTTGAACTCAGAGAAGCAAGAACAGGCCAGCCATATTAGAAGTTGGCAGAGAAAAGTTGGTAGAGAGCCAGCAAAGGCAAACATCTTATGGTCAGAAAGAGCTCAGTTAAAAAAAAAAAAAAAAAACCACAAAGAAGTCAGATGTGGCCACAGCACAGTAGAGTCAGAAAAGCTGAGAATACTGAGCCCAGCAGCATAAGACAGAATGCACAGGAGAACTTTACTAAAATGTGTTTTTACAGAAAAGAATGATATGTTTTTATCATTTTTGGAAAAATCATGTTGGCTAGTATATGAGAATGAACCATCACAACCAAAATTAGAAGTAGAGGAAAAAAACATTGGGAAGTTGTACAGGAAAAAGATGATTATAGTTAAATTAGTGTGATAGTACAGATGGACAAACATGGAGAGAGTGTAGATAAATATTAGAGGTAAAATTGACAATTCTTGACTGGTTATAGTGAGTAAGGAAAATAATTGGTTGAAAGGTGACTTTTATAGTTTTGGTTTAAGCTAGAGTCTGGTGAATAGTCTGACCATGTACAGAAATAGGAAGTTTTAACAGAGAGACAGTTTTATCTCTTGCTTGAACATGATCATTTTGGGATGTCTGTCCACGGCAGATACCAAGTAAGCAATTAACAGTTAAGATTGGCACTTCATGGTGAGGTCTGGGTTAGATTTATAGATTCTGTAATCCTCAGTAAATAGACAACATTTGACACTACAGGAAGAAGTAAAAGTAAAATTAAAACGAAAATCTGGAAACATTGAAAAGAAATGGAGGCATAGGATAACTCCTGAGAGAATCCAATGCTAGGAGCTCTAGAAGAGCAGAAATAAGTAAAAACAACAGATTTAAGAAGTGATAAGAAATGACCAGGTGAAGGCGAGGACAAGATTTTATAGAATATAAGATGAAAGTATGAGGGAGCAAAAGAGAATATTAACAATATGAATACCAGAAAATATCCATTTAAATTACTAATAGAGTGATGGATATGGTATTGATTGGAGCAGCAAGTCTGGAGGTTGATAAAGAAAAGATAAAACAGCCGGGCACATTGGCACATGCCTTTAATCGCTTTAATCGAAGTGAGGCCAAGACTAGGAATCGTTTGAGTCTGCAGGTTCAAGATCCACCTGGGGGTTCAAGACCTGCCCATGGTGACATAGTGAGACCTAGTCTCAAAAAATAGTTGGGCATGGTGGCACATGCCTGTAATCCTAGCTACCTGGGAGGCTGAAGCTGGGGATCGCTTGAGTCGGTGGTACTCTGGGCAATGTGAGCCTGTGGTTCCCCAGGTAACAAAGTGAGACCTAGTCTGTCTCATAAAAAAAAAAAGAAGAAGAAGAGATAAAACAAGAGGCATTAAATGCATAGATACCAAGAAATGCTGTATTTATGATCTATTATGCTTCATCATTTAGTTTATTAGGAACTTGGTGTGGAATTCTACCTATTTGAAGAAAGCTGCAAATAAGTGTACACATTTTTGGAGAAAATCAGAGTTGTCTTTACAGTTTTATACCATGAGAAAGTCGAGTTAAATATGACTACTTAAGCTTATATTATGCTTGCCATCCATTAAAACAATCAAACAAACTAAAACACTGTTTCTGCTTTAGCAGAAACACCACTGTCAGTGTTTTTTGATAAAGGTGTGCCCTCATTTAACACATATCTCTTATGCATTTGCAGAGCCTCACACCAGTGACTAACAATTGGATTTCCACCCTGTCTTCTCCAAACACTATACTCTTTTCTGACTGAGACTGCAAGAACAATTAAAATCATCCTGAGAGATTAATCAAAATGGTATTGAGGTAAGATCAAAGGCTCAAGTAGCTAAGAAGTCGGGCAGCTAGAAAGTTGTTCTTACAAATATTAAAATCACTTAAAAATCTATCAGGAAAGATATGATTAGGAGATGGTGACCTAGGTCTTTTAGAAATCAATAAAGAAAGAAAATTGACAAGGAATTCAGTAAAAGTTAGTGATGATGAAATAAGTGTTCAGTGCTATGACATAGTTGGAATTTAAAGCAGTAAGGTCTTCTGAAAGGTTAAGGGGAAGAGGTAATGACACCAAAGTATGTCTAGAGAGGAGGAAGTTTAGCATTTGACTATTTGAGCACTTTAAGGAATGTGTGAAATCAAGTATCTTCTGTTTAGCTGCTAGTTTTCTCATGGAATGGGCAACAGTTAGAGCAGGAGGTGGAGTGAATTACAGAAAAAAAAGAATGAGGAATCAAAACAGTATGCTGGTCATGGTTTAAGTTCAGAGGACACAGTGCTGATGGTTATTATTCTCATTTACAACATTGTGGTAAACTGAAACCCAGAAATGATGGTTCATCCAGAGTCACAGGTAGCAATTAAATTCTAGGTGGCAGTAGAAGTTGATACCTTAAACAGTTTTATGGTTCTATAACCTATTTTTTTTTAATAATCCATTTGAAGTTAACTCAATAAAGTTAGAGAATTGCTATTATTTATAGTCCTTTAGCCTGCAAGCATTCTGGCACAGACACTAAATGCTTCTGATGTTAATGTAGAAATGAATTCTCTAACTGGCTTATGATATATCTCAGTGTTCTAATAGACATGTTGACTGCCTTTAAAAAATTTATTCATATGCGAGTAAGAGCAAACAAGAACTTGATATGCTTGCTTTGGAACAGGTCTAGAAAAAATGAAGGCAAAATAGATTTTGTTGCTAAGCACTGTTTGACCAGTTTTCAGTGAGGTTAAGTGACAATTATATAGGCAACTATAAAAGGATGTTTTGCAAACCCTGATGCATATAGTTTTAGATCATTTTTGTCTAACTTACATTAATCTTATTTTTCCATTTTGTTCTTCTTATTCAACTATAAAATCATTTTAATGATAATTCTCACCAGAGCATAAAATCATAAATTTTACTTAAATAATTTTTATCTGGTCAAATAGTGGTTTATAAGAGTGGGTGAAGTTGCCTTAGCAACTCACACATATAAAAATAAGTAGAAATCCCTTTGAACTTTGGGGCAAAGATTTTCTATGGTTCAGAACACAAATTATTTTTAAAAATACAGCTTTGACCTCTGTCTCCAACTATTCGTAAAATGAAATAATTTATATAGTAAATCTGTATTATAATAATTACTTCTTCAACAAGTAAAAGCTAACCAAAGTGAAAGGGGTAATGATAAAACCTTGATTTATTCTAGAGGTTCCACACCAGCTTGAAATTTTGATGTAATGTATCAGTGGGATGTAAGTAGGATAAGTATTGGATCTGAAAAGACAAGCTCCCATATGCAGCAAAATGAATGAAACTGGAAGGAATTGTGGCAAATAAAGTATGATAGAAGGAGAAAGTCAAATAAGTCTCACTTATATGTGGAATAAGAAGAAACTAATAAAGGGATCAGAAAACAGTGAAACTTAAATGATAGCCCTTGCAAACTACAATCACTGAGGAATCCAGAGGGGGAGGATGGAGGTGATGGGTGAGGATAATGTTGGGAAGCAGTACAATGGACTGAGGTGGTGAGCTACAGGAGTTTTAGTGGTGGGTGCAATAAGGTAATAACTTCTTAAGAGGGGATTCTATACTCCCAAAATACAAACAATTATGGAAATCAACTTTACCTCAAGAATAATAACAATAAAGTAATAATGTTAAAACTGATTGTCTAGAATGACAATGGAACATCATATCTTTTTATCAAAACAAGCAAAACTTCCAAGTGACTTCTTTCTGCAAACCTATTAGGTTGGTGAGATGACAAATAGATAGATGATAGATAGATAGATAGATAGATAGATAGATAGATAGATAGATAGATATTCAATTTCCTTAGAAATTGAACTGCAGTTTGCTTGGAATGTGGGATGATACTTATTGTATCTACAAAGAATAAATAGAAAACTTCATAGGAATCATAGTATTATATGCTTATTATTCATCTCTGTTAAAAAATTGACCATTCAATGTATTCCCAAAACAATCCTGAGGGGAAAAAAAAGAATTTGCATGGAGATATTAAACTCTCATTATTCAAAATATAACACAAAGCAATAGTAATCAAAGGTGTGATATTGGAAGAATAATAGAAACACAGACCAATGGAATAGAATTGTAATCTCCCAAATAACCACAGCACACCCCCCCCACACCCATTATGGATAGTTAATTTAAGACAACAGAGACAAGAAAATAGAATGGAGAAACTAAAGTCTCTTCAATATGTGGAGTTGGGAAAACTTAACAGCCACATGCAGAAGTGCAAAATTAAACCACTCACACATACACAAACTCTTTACCCGTCCCCTGTTCAACAAAGCCTCCCTCTCTCCTTTCTGACTCTTTTTGCTTGTTGCAGTCTGTGTTAACCTCCAGTGACCATGGGATCTTCCAGTTTTGCCCCAAGTTTCAGGACTCACTAAACATAGTGCCCTCTAACCATGGCATGATCCTCACCTAATAATGGGTTTTATTACTGTAGCACTTTTAGAAACCTATCATATTATTAAGGGTCTTGTAAATCTCCAAGATGGAAATAAGGTTTGTAGATTTTTCCAAAATTTAATTGACTCCTGGACCCATTTTTAAAAATTTATTTCGTCTATGGCAAAGATATTTAGGATATGATAGCTTTGGTATTCCCTGTACAAATCTAAACTCAGGTCTCCATCAAGAAGCTAAAATAATCTATACTGAAATTTCTCTACCAGTCCTTCTTGAAGTTAGGTCTGCATTAGAGTAGTTAATACAGATAATTACTTGTATCAGCTAATACCTAGTACAGGCAGAGAACCAGGTTATCTTATGTAAATCTTGGACATGGAGGCAAATTAATGTAGGCCACTTGGTGTTAAAAAAGGAGGAATGTTATTGGAAAGTGGACTTGAATTACTTTTTTAAACTATTTTGCAAAGTATCAGGCAACCACAAAAAATATATAAAATGAGCATAACTGATATGCTAAGAAAGGAGAGAAAATGGAATCATATAAAATTTTCAATAAAAAATCACAAAAACAGAAGCAGAGTAGGAAACATAAGTAGGGCCTACGTATAAGGGCGACAAATAGAAAACAGTAAAAATGCCATACACACTAATATATATTTGTCCAAGTGTAATTACCTTAATTGCACTAAATAAATAAGCAGTATGATGACATGTTCAGAGGGCCTTAGACTCTTGCAAGGAAGCTAAGGAAGAGAAACTTAGGTGAAACAAAACTAGCATTAGTTATATTGCTGAATTCTATAGACTCATCTTGAACAAGGTCCTGTGTACTGTTTTTGTTTTCCAAGGTGTCTCAGTTTTACAATAAGATTATGAATCCACTAATCTTATAGTCTTAGGGAAAATGTTAAGTATTATTAAATTTTTGATCAGTGCAATATATTCCAACTTAATCCTATTTTATAAGAGTCCTGAGAACACAGTCTGATTTTTTAATAATAGTAAATGCTATGTTCTGCTAGAACTCTTCTTTAATATTTGCCATATAAACTTAATTTATATCAGTTTATATTAGAAGAATTTTAAGTTTTAACAAAAACATATTTTCCATGATAAATTAAAACTTGACTCTAGCAATTAGTTTGAGATATTAAATTGATAACGTCTCTATTTTCAAATTCTAAGTAATTTACTTGGGCAGGAAAAAATGTTTATGTAGAACTATTCCCTCTGTCTTACTGAAATTAAATTAAATTAGAAACATGGCTTCATCCAGGTAACAATATTAATAAATGAAACAAAAGAATATAGAGACAGGGTCTTTTTTTTGAGACTCAGTTATAGCCTGTCTGACATACAATTCTCTTCTTCACATCATCTTACAAAGAAATTATTACTTTATTCCTGAGTCAGCGTTACCACCTATGATGTCACATTGTCAGAACTGCACAGCTGGGCAACATCATAGGCTAACATTTTCTTTCCCAATCTCCCTAAGTTCTGGCATGCCCAATCCAAGAAGGTCACTGAGGCACCCACAGAGGAAAGGGATGACAGAGCTTTGGAGAATATCAATTATAGCTGATAGTACGTTTGGGTTAGAATCCAAAATTTGAATTTTATCTTAGGGGCACTATACAAGAAAAGTGGTGTTCAGTCATATCAGAAAAGTAGGGTATTAACTTACCTAATAGAGTTCAATTCAGCTTATTCTAGTTTTATAGACTCTGTGCCACCTAAAGATTAATCACAAGTATAAGACTGCATATGAATCCCATTCTGGACACACCCTACAGCTCATTAAACAGAACTACTTCGTAATATACTGCAGGTCATAAAGACTATTTATATTCATTCTGATTTGTTGTATTTCCATTCATACACAGCACTGTTACCATTTCTCCTGATTCTGCAGCTCCTTGGCTTAGGCCATATTACTTAGAATACCAGAATCAGGCCCCTAGCATGGCTGCTCTCTTCATATTGTCTGGCATGTTTCATTGCAGCTTGCACACTACTATATGACTAAAATACATTCCCATGTATAAGACACAATCTGGACTTTGCTTAGAAAAAAACAAACTCAGTGGTTCCTTTCAAATTCTAGTTCTAAATATGACTAATGTATGTCTTTGAATGAATTCTTTGACCTTCCAAAGCTACTCCCTAAATTCTTTAAAAGACAGTGAGTCCAATAACCTTATTTTAATTCCATTAGAAATATTTATGTCAATAAAATTATTTATGCAAAATCCTCGGCATGCAATGTGCATTCATTAAATAGTAGCTATTATTATTTAAACTCTTTGTAAAAGGACAAGATGCATTAGCAAACATTCTTATCTCATTAAATATTTGTAATGTTATTAATAAGGACTTTTTTTTTTTTTTTTTTTTTTTTGAGACTAGGTCTCGCTATTTTTGCCCGTGGAACCGCAGGCTCTCGTGGCCCGGGGTACCACAGACTCAAGCAATCCCCAGCCTCAGCTTCCCAGGTAGCTGGGATGACAGGCGCATACCACCAGGCCCAGCTGTTTTTTGGAACTAGGTCTCGCTACAAGCCCCAGGCGGGACTCGAACTGCAATCCCTAGCCCCGGTCGCTTCATAGGCTGAAGCTTACAGGCAAGGCACGAGCCACCGTGCCTGGCCAATAAGAACTTTTTTTTCAAACTTCACATTCCACATTTCCAGAAAAGTTGTTTACAACTTAAGAATCCAAGGTGTATATATAGACATTGCAAGAATGGAAACATTAGTGTTTTGGAAGTATATCATCCCTCTTTGTTTCCCTTTCCTTTTACTGGTTCTTGTGCTAAAGTATTTACCCTTTTTATGCTCATGAGATTCTTTCAAAAATCTGGAATTTTTATCAGAACATATGAAGAAATTAACCCCTACTCACAGTTATATATTTACAAAGTCACCTGTAATTGCCATGTTGCCATTTTAGAATTGTCTTGACTGTCCTGTCTGATAAACTCAGAAAGTTAATTAATCACACTTTCTTGGTCAGTGAACTCTTTCTGTAACCCTCTCATTGCAGTATTTCACTTGGCATATATCATCCTAAATTATGCATTCCTTCTGGTGACAAAAAATAAATCTTACATAATGAGAACATTTTGACCAAATGTTATTAGCAGTTAATTTAATACTGAGAGCTACTATTGTCACCTAATTTTCTCTTTTCCTTATAAAAGCAGTCACAAAATTTTTGCAGCTTAGAGTTCTTCTCACTAATATAACATAAGCAAGGATTGCTATAAATAAGACCTATAAACAAAAGCTAGTCAGTCAGAAATTGGCCCCCTGTTCTGGAAAATGACTCTTCCATACACTTAGAAGCAACACAATTTATGCAAATTATTAATAGCTATTTATACGTGACATGAAAATTCGCAACGTTTTCAAAATGAGTAGAGAACTATCTTTAGAATAAGTAGCACAAGACTCTCCTCATTGCTTTTTATCACTAATGGTTGAGTCATTGGTAGAGAAAAGATCATTATGTAAAATATATTGATAAACTGAATTACAGCCTGAGACTCCAGAGGAATTGCCCCTTGCATAGAAATGTACTGTGTCTCTCAATATCAGAACAGAATGCATATGCCCAGAGGTTAAGTAACTCCAAATTTTCAACTTAAAACACAAGAATGAGAGGGAAAAAGGTTCAGTAGAGCAAGAATACAGAACATAGTATGGAAATTGAATCACAACCAGAGGCCACAGAAAATACTTGACCACCCAGACACTGATGAGCAGCATAGCAGAAAGAAGAAAAGCATAACTTGCAGTAGTTATTAAATCAGTTTGTGAGCTACATCTATGGGACCTTGAGGAGAAGAGTCAAGGCCAGGAGAGTGTGTCCAACTTGCACTGAATGATGAAAATGAGTTTCTACAATATGATGCACTATAAAAGATGGGAGAAATAGGCATTACATAGTTGTGGGGGTTTACTACAAGTTCCTAAATGGAAAGTAACATGAATAAATTGAAAATGTTGGAATAATAAGATTTTCATGACTTCAAATGCTTCTAAAAGTTATATTATTTCACTAGAATGGTTCATATGATAATAAAATCTCCAAACTGTCTTAAGTAAAGTGTAGAAGAAACCACTAGAGGAAATGATAATCCAAATTTTATTTGAATTGACAAAGGTGAACTACTAGCCAGTTGGAAGAAAAGTGAAAAAAGTCTTTTGTGACAGCAAATCTAATGGTTTAATCTTAAATTTTACTGACTCTATTTGGTGGTAGACATTTCTAATATATTGATTAGTCCTTCTCTGTATATTGCTTCTTGATTTTTTTTTTGCCCATTTAGCACATTCTCTTGGATATTCTCTTTCATTTTAAATTCTCTTACAGAAGTTACATTCCATTCTTGGGTATGTTGGTATTTTTGTTTTTCTTTAATGCAGCTTTTATAAGCCAAATTCTTAATCTAAGTCAAATTTATCAAAAACTTATATGTAGATAAGATATTTTACCATTCTACAACTTTTAGAAATCAAGGGGAAGTATTTTGTGAATGTACATGAAAGAAAATAATAATCAGAAATATTGAAATGATGCTAGAATTTATTTTTTATTATAAATAAAGGGAAGGGGAAAAGAGGTGAGTGAATAGTCATCAAACAATATTGTAGTCCATCACAGGTGGTTTATAGATTAAATCGTATGCATTTTCTGACTGTAATTTTCTGGAGGGACATAAAATACTATACTTTAAACCAGACTTCGACATATACGTGTGATGGTACTTATAATACTTTTTACTTTATAATATACTATAAAAGAAAAAAAGGATGATAAAGGGAATTAAGTTCATATAAATCAAAATATGCTATCAAAAGTTGTAGAATGCAATGATTAATTTAAAATATCTCATTGATTACATCTAGATGAGAACAATTGTATATATATATATCACCAAATATATTTATATTTAAATATAAAATCATCTTCAAAATCCTAAAGCTCTGCAAGACGCACGATAAAGAGAACAGGATGCTGACAGCTCTATAAAGTGGCAATGGGAAAGACTCTGGGACTCACGTTTTTTCATGTTTCCTGATAACCCTGTCATCTAAGTTACAGAGCTGGCAAGTTATCCTCAATTATTTGGGAAAGTGTGAAGCACAAGCTGAGATATTTACATTCAGTAGACTTGTTACTAGGTGACTGGGACTAACAACTACTATTATCAAATACTATTTTTCACTTACACTTTAATTATGCTTTATAAGAAAATTTATAGGTGATAAATATCCCCAGATAGCTCAAATAGACAAACAATTTTGGGAAAGAGGAAAAATTAATCTTTTCCACAGAAGATTTATCAGATATATCGTAACAGCTTCACTAAAAGTTGTACCCTACTCATCATATCCCATTTTTTCTCTTAGTTGTAATCTATAGGTGATTATAGTATGCTTTAATATCAAGTGGAAGACTCCTTATTGCAGTCTAAAGGCTTTTTTTCAGCACAGATGTTATGTGCAGATATATGCTTTTTACTTTTGACCCTATTATGGTAGAGTAAACAAATATGACTCCTGCCCATGAGGTGCCAGAGGTCTGTGTGGGGTATACATAGATTATTGCTGCTTGTAGCTCAGGCTTGGGAAATAGGAGAAGAGGTAGAATTCATGAAAGACATCTGGGAAAAGGGGAATCTGAATTGAGTCTTGTAAACAAACTAAAATATAGGAAAAGGTCTTTCAAAGCAAAGCATTCATGGAAAATGGAGGTATATAGCTAAGAGAAAGAATATGGTTATCTGTTATAGAATAAAGATTTACCAGAAGCCACCAAATATCAGGCACTGAATATTTACTGGGACTATAGAACAATAAACCAAGCAAACACTTTTTCATGGAACCCAAATCCAGTGAATTCTAGACATTGAATACAATTACAATATGATAGATGATGTAAAGGAAAATATAAGTGACTTCATCTTGTGTAAATGGGGTAATATATGGCAACAATTTCTCTGATAAAATATTTTATGCATGTATCTATGATACATAAGGATTAATAATAGATTGAAATGGGGAGGAAGGAAAAAGATGTGGGATGAAGTCAGTTCCTGTTTGGTCATGAACAGGAGAAAGCATCTGTAGTAGAACCCTGAAACAAGATAGAATTGTGGTATATTTGAGAATTCTAAATAGTAAAGTATAGTTTCAGTGCAGAGATTAGAGTGAAGCAGCAAATTGAGATGGCAGGGAGGGGCCTGATTTTTCTAAGTCTTTTTTTTTAACCATTACCTAGACAATAGTAAATGTTTACTTGTTTGTTCCACCTAAAAACAATTGTGAGAGAAGAACAGTTTCTAAAACAGTAGTACATATACATAAAAATAAGCATAAGATATATAAAACTTTAAAGCTTAATCTTGATAGGTAGGTAAATATAGGTATATATTTGATATAAATGATAGAGATATAGGTAAATACAGGTATAGATATAGAGATATACATATACACAGACAGATATAGATACATACATATACACAGACAGATGTTAATATGTGCCTAAATAACAGAAGGGAAAATGAGCAGATTCATCATGATAGGAATAGATCTTGGGTCATTTTGGACTCACAAAAAATTGCAGAGAACTTTAGTTTTGAAAGAAAAGGTATCTTATAGGGGTCAAGCAGTTCATCTCTTACCATTCCAGTTTGGCTATTCTTTCACTTTGTTTGGAGAAAAATTAGTCATTCTGCTAAGCCATTATTAGCTGTGTGCTCCTTTGTATATTACTCTGCTGCTCATTTGATATTCCATTTCTCAAAACAATGACACAAAATAATAAGGCCATATTCCCCAGGAGCTGTCAAATTAGAAACATCACAAAACAATAATAATCAGAGAAAATGGATTGTGGTGTTCATACTCTAGCAATGATTATTTCTCTGTGGAGCTATTAGGAAAACCAAGCTATTGGGTCAGTATGCAATTTTAATGAAATCAGAAATACTCAAATTGGAGATGTTTTATTTCTCTGGGGGAAAGATATATATACATATATATTTATTATTTAATATATATTTATTAAATTTAATATATATTTATGTGTTATTCTTTTTCACAAACATCTATCACTGTAAGTGCTCAGAGTGAAATCAAAGAAAATGATTAGCACTATAAATTTTGGAAAATGATATTCACCAATGATCTCCTAGGACTCCCCCCAAAGCCCTGGTCTGGGCTGTCCTTCCTGGTTGTCTGTGTAACTGTTAGAACCAATAAAGAACCTACGCAAAAGGTGAGCCTGGTGCCTCATGCTTCCCATAAAACTGGTGATGAAGATGAATGGTTACATAGACAGTGGTTTAGATGGCACCACACTTTAACACAGACAGTAAAAACGATGGGTCTAGCTCAATAACTTGTTTGGAATGGTCTGGGCATTGCTGAGTCAATGGTACATGCCCACATGACATAATTCCCATATTATGTCTGTTTCACAACTTCGTTGTATAAGCAATTTCAACTAGTGAAAATAGGAAAACAACTATTATAATGTGACATCTGTTCATTTCAAGCTTAAGGATTAAAGCCCACTAGTTCATTTTGTGTCAAGGAAAAAAATCACCTCAGTTCATGGTTATGGTGTGATATAAACTAAATAAGTTAGAGGTTTAGTTCAGCAGATATTTACTGTGCATCGTGTATGGAACCATTTCATTAGATACTTGGAGGAATACTAAAGTAAATCTGAAATAGTCCTTGCAGAAAGAAATTTGTAGGCTTTAGGGAACTAATAGAACGAAAGGAAAAAGTAATTCATTTGCTGATTTCCTTGGTATTCCAGTATAAATTTACACATTTCTATTTTTTCCTTGACTTCTTAATTTACATGTATTTTTAGTTTGGAGGTTTCATGGTCAGAGCAGAAATGCCAAGCATGCGTAGGTAAACTCACTTATGTAAAGTAAGTATTGTTGACATATGACCATCAACCAGGCCACGTGTTCCATAAACTGCATAAATAAAGGTAATAATTTGTCCCCAAACAACCTCTAACTGCTCTAAAAACTTTTGAATTATTTTCCTAGAATATTAAGATTTGCTAAACAAGTTTATATCTATTTGAATATGAATTTGCCAGTCTGAAAGCTTTTGTTTTTATCACCATTTGTCTCTCAAGCTAAAGTAAATTTCCCCTCTCTGTTTGCCTAGCAGGAACCTATTTTTTAAGACGTCTCTGTTTTGTCACTAATAATGAAATCCACCTCATCTCTCCTAGTGAGAATTAGGAATTCTTTTGCTGTGTCCCCCCATCATTAAGGCATATTTTTATCATATTATTATGTGATTTTCATGCTATTTCATCCCTGTTTATTTTCACGTGTTTACTATTGCACATCTTAATTTATAGATAGTGTATCATTTATGTTTATTTATTTCATTGTAGGTCTCCATATTTATTTCCATTACTATAATAAAAAAAAAGTCACCCTGATGTTAGTGTTATAAAACAACACAAATTTAATCTCTATAGTTCTGGAGGTTAGAATTTTGAAACGACTGCTTAAGCTGATAATTAGCACCAAGATTGCTGCATTCCTTTGAAAGGATCCAGAAAAGATCTGTTATCTTCCCTTTTTCAATTTCTAGAAGTTGCATTTGCTTATAGCTTCTTCACCATCTTCCAAGCTAGCAGTACAGTCCAGTCTCTTCTTTTACTTAATAAGGATCTTGGTGGTTACATTATTCTAGGATAATCTCCCAAATCAAGATCTGTAACTGAATATCTGCCAAGTCTCCTTGCGATGTTACAAATCATGTTTATGTGTTCTGGGGATTAGGATGTAAACATCTTTGGGACCCAACATCAGACATTGTTCTGCTTATCATAGACACAGTATTCAGAAATAGTCTGCTCAACCGCCGTTGGCTTATCTACCTATCTGACCCTCATCCATCTCCCAAATAATGTTTTCTTTGCACTCTGTTTTACAGAGTGTGAGCTCTGTTTTAAGCCCATCCTGTTCAATTTGTGACACAAATTATAATTACAATACAATCATCAGACTCTTACTAGGTTCTTTAGTAGCAGTTATACAGGAAGGGAAGGACTAGAACTACGGCCAGGGTGAGGCCCCAACCCCCCTCTCCCCGGAATATTCACACTCTTTTTCTGGCATCTTTCTGGCATTTTCTTCACATTTCCTCTTGGTAGTACTAACCTCTCTCTCCCCTTGTACTCTCTCACCTCAGTGTAATGCCCATTTATCTTTTCCTCCCAGGCCTGAGAGTGCCCACTCACACTGGAGTATGTCCACTAGGCCCAAACATGTCCAGTCATGGGGAGTGCACAGCACCACAGGTACTAGTCATAGAGGCAAATGGAGAAAACCCTGACCAACTCATTTACACTACATTCTGTCAAGTTGTATAATTGTTATGGGATAAAGTACAGAACTTTATATATTTCTCTGGGTGTGAATGCTCTGTGTGTGCATGTGTGTGTGTGTGTGTGTGTGTGTGTGTGTCTGTGTTAAATAACATTTTCATAAATGGTGATTTCAGTTATTTTTCCAATAGAAACCATATCATTTGACTCTAAGAAATAAAAATATTGTAAATATTAGATTTCTTATTTTTAAGAAAGTATTAGACTTTCTCGTCTCATTTTTCACACAACCCCTCTCCTATAATGCAACCTGGAAATATTTGTCACACTTAGAAAGAGTAAAGGTAGCACAGAATATTTAGGGGAAAAATCCATTAATGTCATACAAAACATTATATTTGTTGTTCTTTCTGTCCTTCAAAACAGCAAAGAAAATATAAATGGAAAAATTTCTGGACTTTTTATTGTTTCTGACACTAGCTTTTCTTTTTATATCCCCTTTTTGTTTCTTTTTATTATTCTTCATTGTGTTTTGTTCATTTGATATAAAATAATCCTCTGCAACACGTATTAGATACTCATTCTTTTTTTTTAATTTTTCATTGTGTGATTTTTATGATAACATATCAATTCACTACTTTAATCTCTTGAAGAATACAAATCAAAATTCTTATCACCTTAATCTAAAATAAAATTTCAATTCACAGTTCATTATAAAGTCATCTATTGACTACATTGCCAATATCAACATTAACAGGTAAAATACAGGGTTGCTAACATCTGTATCAAAGTAAATATTGATAAAAAGTTATCATTCATTTGTTTTCAAGTACCAGAGAATAGTGACAAGGTTGCATGCAAGAGAAAAACACTTGACTATCATAAGGATATATGTTTCACTGGTATCACTCTAAAATCTATTAAAATTTTCAAAGAAACAATTATATACATTCTCTCTATATATATTGGGCAATTGCAAGACAGCTTTCAGATCTGTGGAAGGAAAGCAGGTAGGGAAATAAGTAAAAACTCACAATGAAAAAATAGGTAATTCATATAGCAACTATTCAATTGACTTAATAACTCTGCAGAAGCTACACAACCTTCTTAACACTTTGACTGTACATCTGTGGCACCATGATGAAATAAATAATCAGGTACAACCAGGTAGTGAAACGATTGTCATGCACACACACAAACCCAAACACAGAGCATAATGAATTTCAGATCACTAATTTTTGTGGTCAATAAAGTAAGAAACAAATTCTAAATGTCTCCTCTTGCCATTAACATTGACTATGATATTGGAAACAATTAAAAGAGAAAAAATACAGGCACAAACATTAAAAAAGAGGTAAAAAAAGGTATTTCTATTTGCAAAGTATGTAAGGTTCATTAATAATTTACAACAAACCATGGTTAACTGTTGATATTGTTATGTCTTAAAATGAACTCATTTTATCCTACCTCCCCAAATATCAACAAAAAGTTGGCCAACCTTCAGGGAATTGTTTTATAAGATGTAGATTGGGTTTGTAATAATTATTATTGCAATTTGCTGGGAGATACTCATTAAGTTCTTAAATTTTACAATGATATAAAATTTTTGTGTATGAAAATATAATTATCTGGGATTGAAAGTTTTTAAATATAACAAAATAAAATAAAATCAGGACATAAAATACAATTTTTATATATTTGAAAATTTATGATTCTAAAGTTAGTTTGAAGCAAATATAATTGTCTGAATTTACATAAAAGATAGAATTTTATCTAAAAGTACCAAAAGTGAATATTTTTCTCCAAACTGATACTTAGACCAAAAAATTCTTATGATGTGTTACATTTGTATTTCTTCAACTTCTTCAATTCATACTAGCAAGAGTTTTAATTTTTCAATATATTTGTAAGGAAAAAGTACTTACAATGTTCACCTTAATTTTTGTCTGTCTTTTCTATAAATACAAAACCTTTAGAAACAGAGCTAGCATACCCAGAATATTTTGAGAACTAGAGTTTTGTTTGTTTGTTTGTTTTTAGTTACTTGTAATAAAAGGTCTGTAAAATCTTAAACTTCTCCTGTCATACAAAAATGTCAGGCACTACAGAAGTGAATCACCAAGAGGTGAAGGGGAGGGAGGAAAAAAAAAACAAAGAGAGAAGGTAGCACGGTGGTCTGTGGTGGTAGAATACGGATGAGTGATGGTGAGCACTATGATGATAATACCCCAATATTACCTTTGTTAAAAAGTAGCTAATGATTAAAAAGTAAATACAGTTAAAAAATCAAGGTCATTTCATAATAGTAGAGCCATAGCCATGAAAATTCAGATGCAAATGTGCAAATCTTTATTGGCTTTCTACTACATAAAATTCTACTCTACATGTGTTCTTCAGTGGCTGAATTTAGCTAAAGACACAGAAAATCTATGTTCTTGTATTTAATTAACTATACACACTATTGATCTTTTAACTTTACACTTGAATATGATTTGTGAGAACTTCTAAATAAATAAAATGAGATAATAAATTGAAACAAAATCATGGATTTTTTCTGTTTTTTATTTTGAACAGGTCAATGTGAATAAAGATTTGTATAAAATTACTTTAACAATATTTCAAAAATTCTATTCACTTTTTCAACTTTGTTCATTTAAAATAACCTTGTTCATATATTTTATTGACATATCAGCAAAAAAGTGAAATTTTAAAATTTAGCTAGGCCATTAAAATTTGCCGCGGACTGGCCGGGCAAGGGCACAGGCCGCGGAAGACTAGAGTTCAGCTGGGCAGGAAAGACACAGGGCCGGGGATTGGTGAACAGATACACACACTCAATGAGCAGTGGAATCTGCTGATTTATTCGAGATTTCAGGCAGCATTTATAGTGTTTAAAAGAATTACTTCAACATTCCATGAGGAGAGGCATTTCATGAGCACGTGAGGGCAATATCTTAATGGAAGACAGAAATCAATATCTCAACAGAAAATAGATTATCATTAGATACTACTAAACATTCCTAAGCAATCATTTTTTAGGGAATCATGATAACTAAGTTGGTTACAGGTCACCCAAGATTATTCCTTGACTTTAAAGCTTATCTAGTTTATCAAGTTTTCCTTGCTTTGAGCTCATTGCTGACGTTCCAGTGATTCCTTCACAGTGAATTGTCCTTTACTTAAAATAAAAGAATCTGATGACTGGGCCCCCAAATCTTTAATAATGATGCAGTTCATGACCAGCACTCCTACACCTGGGGTCTGGGGGAGCTACGCCCCTAGGGTCCCCTGATTATCCAGGTCAGCTCCCAATTTGTTCCTCCTGTGAGGGGCAAAGAGCTTAACTTGTAAAAGGATTAAATTACAAGTTTCTCATCTCTGAGGCAGCTCCCATAAAAATTGAAAATATAGATATTGTCCTCACTGTAGTAAATATTCATTGAAATAAATTGACATAATATATGTAATAACATATCACATATTATTTTATATCTTCAAGAAATCTTCAAGATTGCCACTATCAATTTAATCACATTCTTAAAATACTATAATAACAACCTAGAAATCTTTTTTCCTCTATCTCCTAGGTATTGACAATTCCCTCAATTACTTGCTTTAGGAACTTTCTGGAAACTGCCATGAAGTTTGATATCATAAAATATAAAGGTTAATTTGCTCAATTGCTGAGACTTTAATTACAACACATCAGTTATTTAGACTGTCTGACATTTCCTGTAAATTCCTCTAATTAGGAAACCCTTAGAGATTCCTTTGAAAGGAGATGAAATAACCAAAATGTGTTGGCAGAGATACATATTTTCTTTTTACTGAATGATTTCAAAACATTATAAACATTTGGAAAAACTTAAGAATTATAATTTTACAGTTAAAATGTGGTATGACCTCAGATGCTTTCTGAGTTTGTTGTGATTGCTTTATTGCCCATTTTCTTTCTTTTATTTTATTTTTTATAAGAAGAGAATGTTCTTCCCTTAATAAGGGGGGAAAATTGTGAAGAAAGAAGGGGAGCTCATTAAAAAGTGATTTAAAAGATATGATCCATTTGATACAGGAAGCCTTCCCCCTCCTGCCAGGAACAGTGATGTATACATTTGACAAAGAGCTAGCTACTCTCCTGTTACTATAGACTTAGAGATTTTTACAGAGTTGAGTAGTACTTTGATTAGCATACCTGCCTGACAGGACTCCCCCCCCCCAGAAGTTCTCTTGGCTGGAAGGAAGGGTATATAGATAGAGTTGGGACAAAGAAAGGGATTCAGCCATTTTGAAAGGAAAGATGGAGGCAAGATGAGGGGCCAATGGTCTCAGGCCTAGATCTTTTGCCTGACCTGGTAACTTACAGCTTTTAATAAGCAAAAACTGAATGTACCTGCTGAAACATAAAGAGGTTAGAGGTTTGAACTCCATGTTGGAGTTTGTCTTGCATGTTTCTGGAGAGACCATGTGAGTCAAGCCTGAGAGGACAACGAACTTTGCTGGTTCCTGTACTATGAGTTTCTTTCTACTACCTGGAGGAGGTCAAGGTGAAGACAGCATTAAGCTGTTGATTGCCTGCTCGGAAGAGCACACCAGAGAAAGATGCCTACTCTTCAAGCATGTGTGAATGAACTCTGAAGGACTGGACAAGTGGTGAGGTTAACATGAAACAGGGTGAAAAGAAAAAAAGGCTTTCTGATTTTAACTAAAAACACATCTCTGCCTTCTCTCTACAAAGCAGGCTGCTAGCAGTTTTTTAACATTTACCTTTAACTTGAACTAGACACACTTATGCCTGCTTCTCTCCCTTGGAAGTAGGTTACAAACTGTTTATTAGCATTTACACTGTTCACTTCCACCACTAGTATGCAAAATTCAGTTATCAGCTTCTCTCAGCTTTCTTCCCCTCTTTCAGACCTAAAAAGAAAAACTTAGAAACACAGTTTGAACTTTAGACTAGTTTGCCTCAATTTACCCTCTTTTAAACTTGTGGGTTCTTTCTACCATCCCCAGCCTTCTCACCAAAATCCCAAGTCAAAACAAGACTCTTAGAGAGCAGACTAATTTATTTCTAGCAAAGTGATTTCCTAATTACCACAAAAGAAACATGTAGGTAAAACTCAGATTACTTTAACATTGTCTAAAGCCTTTCTCAACCCTGTCTAAAGTCCTTTTCCAAATTGCCTAAAAATGCTCAGTCTCTCAGTTCTGATCATCTCACCAATGTCTAGTCAGTCAGAGTTCATCTCCAGGTGGTGGAAGACATCTTCCTTTGGCATGCTCCTTTGGCTCGCTCCTTTGGCATGTTCTTCCTTATCTCCCATGCCGTCTTCTCCTTGTCCTCCAGGTAGTAGAAGAAACTTCATGGTACCAGACCCAGAAAAGTTCACTTTCTTTTCAGGCCTGACTTTCTCACGGCCTCTCCCAGACACAAGTTAAAGTCAGCAAAACAAACTCTAACCTGGAGTTCAAATCTCCAAACTCCTTAACTGCCTTTTAGCCCACATCCTCCTAGCCTAGGCCCAGCTCACATGTTTCACATTTTCATTCCACAAAATGGCAGAAACCAAACCTGAATCTAAATCTGAATTCCCATTTTTTCCTCCCTCTTTTTGTTTCAAACTTCTTTATATATTCTTTCTGTTTTCCCACCTTCCAGGAACAGCTCCTGAATTATTACATAACAAAGAAAAAAACCTGTTTCATTTCTTCCTCCCCCTTGTATCTTTCTGAAAGAAAATTCTAATTAAAGCCATTCTCACATTTTAGCATATCTTTCTTAAAATCTGCAATCTTAAACAGAAAACAATGATACGGGGGTTGGGGGTTGTTAGGACCCCTTATCAAATAGGACTAAAGAACTGAGGTTTTTGGACAATCTAGGGGAAGGATTTTGGGCAATGTTGGGAAAGGTTTTGGACAATGTTGGAGTAATTGGAGTTTTTCTTATGTTTCTGTAGTAAATGGGAATTCACTTTGTTGAGTAATAAATTAGTCTGCCCTCTAAGAGATTTGTTTTGGCTTGGAATTTTAGTGAAAAGACTAGGGATGGTGAAAAGAACACACAAGTTTTGAAGGTGTGACCCCAATATGGGCAGTGTATTTGTTCATAAAATTTAGGCACTGCATTAGCTGTGTCTGAAAAACACAGAGGTAA
>PVHY01003176.1:57443-78250 GCA_004024945.1 Uropsilus gracilis
AGAGAGAGAGAGAGAGAGAGAGAGAGAGAGAGAGAGAGAGAGAGAGAGAGAGAGAGAGAGAGAGAGAGAGAGAGAGAGAGAGAGAGAGAGAGAGAGAGACTGATGGACTGAGAGGACAGGCCCACATGGCCAGGGGAAACTCCCTTAAGGAGTGAGCTGGAGGTGGCAATGATCCATGGTGAGTGGTGGAAGAGTGGCCAGTGTGGAGAGTGTGGTGCCGCAGTAAGGTGGCCTGGAAAGCTGGTACCTAGAGATGGCCAGGGATTTGTGAAACTGATTTGTGCATCAGCAATTGTGGAATAAGTCTGAAGCACCTTGACGAAGCAGAGCAGTGCAGAACACTGGAGAAATAAGAAAAGAGAAGATGTGGGAGAAAGACTGCACTTTACGAAAGTGACTTCCACTCAGGTTTGGAAGGGCAAAGGGGCACCATCTTGACTGTGTTTGGGACTTTTGGACTAAATGGTGACTGGGGTTAGATAACTGGCCACTTGTGGCTTTGAAAACTTTTTTTTTTCCTGGTTCATTTCCGTTGTTATTGAAACCTTGTTGTTGAACTGCATTTGAGTGGCAACTGCTACGTGCAGGTGAAGTGGATCTGTGGTTTGTTAGAGGCTTTTGCCCCCTTTTGACCTGATTTCTTTAGACTGTAAGAGTTGTAAAAGTTACATTCAAGGGCAAGCTGTGAGTTTAAATGTAGTTCTTTTTTTTTTTTTTCCCTCCCTGCAGTTGGGCTGGGAGAGAGAGCTCCTAGAAACTGTTGGCTGGCATTTCCATGATAATAGTAGGTAGTCTGTGAAAATGCAAGGTACTGCAGCCTGGAGCCTGAAATTAGTGTAAAGCTGGAAAAAGAGGATTTTTGGTTTATTGGTTATCGTTAGAAAAGCCTTTCTCTACCTGATAACACTAACTATTAGATGGTAACTTCAGAGATTCAGATTCAGTTTAAACTCTGGACAGAAAAAATAGTTTACATTTCAAAATTGGGTAATTTAATTACATTTTACCTGTTTAACTTTTTTTGGCCAGGAGTGAAAAAATGATTGTTTCAGCATATGACTTAAGTAATATCAAGAATAAAACAAAAATACAAACTGACATTCTGTCCACCATTTAATTTATATAGTGTGAAACAGAATTTCTCATAGAAAATAATCTTGTTATCACAAAGCTTTACAAGTCTTAATAATCATACCAACATAGCCTAGTTGGTATGATTAAGTATACATACATACATACACACACACACACAGATCACACACACATCACACACACATTTTTGACATCATCATATACTCTGAAATTCTCCCACCACCTTATCACCTGTGACCCATCTTAATATCTTGTGCCCATCCTTCCTCCAATTTCACCCCCTCTTCTGCTCCTTTGCTCTATGCTTAGTTCTGCTAGCAGTTTGTTGGTTTTAAGTTTTACTTGTCCTTTTGTTTGTTTGCTTGGAAAACTAAATTTAAAGAAATTCTTAATTCACTTCCATTTTGACCCTATTTTGTACTAATTTCCTATATGAAAAAGAGAATAAGCATAAAGGTCTGGTTTGTGATGAATAAGACTTTCTTATAAATGGCTAAGTTTGAAATAAAAACAGTATCTACTGAAAAGTTGGAGAAAAATGGGTGGTATGATTCTCATGGCTGTGAAAAAAGCTAAAGAAGCAGCCAGGCCTTGGAGAAGTGCAGCTCTTCCGAGACTGGACCCTGCATTACTTGGAGCTGGTGTTTCCAGTTAGTATTTTTTGGGAAGTTTGGAAAGCAAGACCAGGTTAGATGTTTGAATTATTTCATGACCAATAGTAGTAACATTACTAGCAGTGATAGCTAAAATTTATTGTGAATTTGTTGAGTTCCAGGCAGTACATTGGGCTCTCATTCTCACTCTAAATTTGATCCTTGTATGCTCGTTATCCTTATTTTTATATAGTGAGAGCAAATTCATCAAGTAGTTATGAAGCAGCAGCAGAAGTAGGAAGGTACAGCAAGAACCCAATTCTTACATATACACCCAATTAAGAGTCTAAGGACCCACAATCAGACCAATGGAACAGAACTGAGTGCCCTTAAATAAAACCACATGTATATGGTCAACTAATCTTTGACAATGGAGTGAAAAACTTGCCTTGGAACAAAGATAGCCTCCTCAATAAATGGTGCTGGGAAAATTGGGACTAAGACATGCAAAAAAATGGACCAAGACAACTCCATCACACCATGTACAAAAATCATCTCAAAATGGATGAAGGACTTAGATGTCAGACCCAAAACATTAGCATACATATAGGAAAACTTGGGCAAAACGCTCCATGAATTACCATTCAGTAATCCCTTTCTGGAAACATCTACAGATGGGAAAAAATGAAGGAAAACATAAATAGATGAGACTACATCAAACTAAAAAGCTTCTGTACAGCAAAAGAGACAACAGAAAAAACAAAAAAGAAGCCCAACCGAATGGGAAGAAATTGTTGCCCTCCACAAGAGTGATAAGGGCTTAATAATGAAGATCCACAAGAAACTCACACAACTAAACAAAAGCAAAACAAGTAGCCCAATCAAAAAATGGGGAGAATAACTAAAAAGACACTTCTCCAAAGAGGAAATACAAATGGCTAACAGGCACATGAAAAATTGTTCAACATTACCAGCAATAAGGGAATTGCAAATCGAAACCACAATGAGATACCACCTTACACCAGAAAGAATGGCCCACATCCAAAGAACAGGCAACAACAAGTGCTGACAAGAATGTGAGATACAGGAAAACTCCTACACTGCTGGTAGGAAAGTAAACTGGTTCAACCACTATGGAAAGCTATGTGGAGGACCCTCAAATTAATGAAAATGGAACTACCATTTGACCCAGCAATTGCTCTCTTGGGAATCTACCTAAAGTAAACCTCAATGGGGGTACAAAGGGACACCTGTACTTGGATGTTTACTGCAGCACTATTTATAATTGCAAGGACTTGGAAGCAACCTAAAACAACTTAAAAACAGATAACTGGATGAAAAAATAAGGTATATATACACTGTGGAATATTACTCATTGATTCAAAATGACAAATTTGATGATTTTATGATAACATGGATGTACTTAGAACAAATTATATTAGCAGAAACAAGTCAAGGAGAAAAAGATAGAAACCAAATGGTTTCACTAATGTATGGGATATAGAGGAAAAATAAACAAAAGCCATGAGTAAAAGTCAAAACAAGCTAAGCACCAAACTGAAGCACACAACTTTGGGCAGGGTGGAAAAGGGGGGAATGGTGGGGAGGGTGTGGGTGTGGTAAATCCCTAGGATTACAGTGATGTGAAACTTATATATAAATAAATTTTTAAAAAGAAAAAATAAATAAAAGGAGAGCTAATTACATAAAAATATAAATAAAGTTCATTACTTGTGAAAAAAAGTGTCTAACGACCCATCTTCTTTAGCTTCTACAGATTAAATTCTATTCTGGATATATGCTATTTCATAAGAATAAAGTTAAAATGAACAGAGTTTAGAATGGGTCAGTGTCACAAGACTCTTATTAGGCACTTGGTTCAAATATAACTGAAATGCATTGGTTATGCTAGGAAAAATGAAGTCTGATCTCTACCTTAATAACTTTCCTTATGTGGATGTGGGAGAGGGAGTAGAAATGGCTGCTTTGAGAGAAATGGGGAATGGTTCACAATTAACAAAGAAATAGTCTATTTTTTAAATTTTACTAACTATAAAAATTTTTACTTGGTCACTTCTAGATGTCTTTGTCTTTTAATTAAGAGTTATGTACCAGAATAATCCATGACACTACATTACAGTTACTCATAGTGCCATAGGTGCCAATTGCCAATAAGGCAATTCTGAGATGCCTTATTTTTGATGACCTTAACAGTTTTGAGGAGTACTGGTCAGATGTTTAATAGATTTCCCCTTAATTTATATTTGATTTTTTCTATGATCAAACCTGAATTATGGGTTTGAGATAAAAACTGCAAAGGCAGAATGTCATTTCCATCCTATTATAAAGGGTATGTACTATCAACCTGACATCATGTTGCTGTTGACCTGAGTGGCGTCTGTCACATTCTCTAATATACAGTTTTTTGTCTATTTATTTATTTTTAGAAGTTTCTTACTTTCTAACATCACAAAATAGCTTAAGTTTATCTTGTATATTCCTTGTAGTCTTAGATTCAGCCATTTGTCAAGGAGACCTAATTCCTTTCACTGTAATTGCAGTTATTCCCTTTATGACCACTCAGCTGTTTCTTACTCTCCCACTTATCTGTTATTCCAATAAAATCACTATTGTTCTTGGCAGTTTATGATGCACTGAATTCTGCTTGAGGTTGGCAGGTCTGAATTTTATCTCTGGATTCACCAGTTTCCATATGGCAGTCTTTCTTGTCACTTCAGTAATCTGATGGTTTTAAGTCACAGAATTGCAGTTAGGTCAGCCTTTTATTTCCTCATGCAAAGATAATGCATTTCAAACTATTTACATATTGGAGCTGGATCCAGAAGTCACCGAAGGACCTTTGACACATGTCCCTTTTTTTGCTTCAATTTCTATTAAACCCCTTCAAAATTTCAAAATATACAGGCAATATATTCTTGTCTTTTAAAAACTAACTAAATTTATATAAAGAACATATGTGTATATAATATATTTCTTGACTCTTTGTTGTGCTATTAGTTTTCTTCCGTCAGGGGCAAAGATATGAAATCTGTGTATAAGATAAAGTACACTGCTTTCAATGTTTTGAAAGGATACCCCATCAATAAGTCAATAAACTTTGAGATACATATTTCAGATGATTCTAGACACTTTAAAAAAAATACTATAATCTTAGCTTTAATCCAAACAAGAACAATTGTCTAGGTAAGAAGTTTGCCATATCAGGTATTATATGCTGCCTCAAATTCCTTGTGGAATAAATGTAATAACCTTGGAGAGACACAAAATAAGACCCTTACAATTGTGGTTATTACTTAAAATCTGTACATTAATTCTGTATGCTTGACGAAATTTGGATAATATGATTTGGATTAATATGATTTATATATGTATGATTTTTATTTTATTTATTTATTTATTCATTCATTTATTTATTTAGAGTCTAGTTCTTGCTATTTTTGCCTGTGGAACCGCAGGCTCACATTGCCCGGGGTACCATGGATTCAAGCAATTCCCACCCTCAGCTTCCCAGGTAGCTGGGGTTACAGGCATGAACCACCACGTCCAGCTGTTTTTTGGGACTAGGTCTTGCTGTTTTGCCCCAAGTGGATATATGTATGACTTTTAAAAGTATCATTTAATGTCTCATCTGAAAGAAAATAAAATTTCTTCACTAATATTTGTAAAACATTTTTATACACTATCACTTTAAGTAATATTCATACAATAAAGGAATTGACAAAGAGTATCTTTTCAAACACATACTGAGCTGTCAGTGACTACTCAATTTTTTTTTGTGATGCATTAGAAGACAGGTGTGAATCTTAACTCCTTTGCAAGATGATGTAAGTGGATACTTCAGTTCATTCCTCCAAATTTTATTTATGTTGGCAATGTTTAATTTTTCTAATACTCTCTATTTCCCTCATGTAATAATGTTTTTCTAATAGCATTACTGAAGTCAACTTGAACAGAGATAAAACTTGACAGAAGCATAGAATGATATGTATTAAATGTATGATGTGCCAAAGGGAACAAGAGACTAAGGTCTGTCATTCCATTAAGGGTTTGCATTCCAGGAAATCATTGCCTTCCATCACCAGATTAACTGTACGACTAATGTTTAGAGTTTATGATAAAATACAGACTCATTTTAGAATTATAAGTATAGTTTATTCATTTGAAAACAAATTGGGATACATCGGGGAGTTTGTTTACTGGTGGCAATCTTTTCCTGCATCATTACCGCCTGTGACCTTCTATAAGGAAAGCACACTCTGCCAAAAGCACACTCTTTACATTCCTGGGTACATATTGCTCTAAGAGTTCTAAATTCAGATGTGATTTGAGGTTAGTAAATAGTAAGACTGAATCATCAGCATTATACTATGAGTCATAGTTAGAATGGAATCACAACTCATTGACCTCAAAAAGTTATAAGTCTAGTGCTCCTGATTCCATAATGTTAAAGCATTTTTCAGGATTTTTGAATACTTCTTGTGTGCCCATGAGTTTGCAATTCTGACTCTTCTAGTATGCAAATAGAGACTCCACTTTTCCATCATCTTTGGTGCATCTGTGGTTCCATGGTATCTACTGAGTTATATTATAAACCAACTTAAGTTCTTGTCCTTCAATAAAATAAGACATTTTGATAAATAAAAGGAAATTTTAAAATTAACTTGGAGTATATTTAGCAAAGATCACCCATTTTCATTGATTTATTTATAATTTATTTGTACTCTTGAGATTCTGAGTTTATATTATGATTAAGAGTTAATATTAAGATGAAAATTCCATTTTGTCATTTTTGTCCATCCAATGTAATGTGATAATATTTAAGTGATTTTTGAATTATGTACCCTATGACAATGAAAGTTTCCAAATTTCTGGTGGAATCAGATCTCTTTTCCTCACTGTCATCCCTACATCTGCCTGCCCATTCATATACCTATTTGATTTGTCAGGTGGGACAAAGCAGAATCAGCCTGATCTGTCAAATGACCCAGAGTCAATTAAAAAAAAAAATGGAGACTATGGAGGGGAGCTAGTGTAAACTGATTGATAGTGATCATATTTAATGATACTTGGTTTCAAGGAATCTTAGAGTTCTCTGGAAGAACCCTAAATAGTCAAATAGCTGTGGTCAAATAACTACATTTTGTCAATTTACATCTGCCTTTTTATATCTTTATTAGTAGTGTATTTTAAAATTGAAAATAGGCTGGGCACAGTGGCTTGTGCTTGTAAGCTTCAGCCTATGAAGCGGCCGGGGCTAGAGATCGCGGTTCAAGTCCCGCCTGGGGCCCATAGTGAGACCTAGTTCCAAAAAAAAAAAAAAAAAAAAAAAAGCTGGGCGTGGTGGTGCATGCCTGTAATCCCAGCTACCTGGGAAGCTAAGGCTGGGGATTGCTTGAGTCTGTGGTACCCCGGGCAACAAGAGCCTGTGGTTCCATGGGCAAAAATAGCTAGACCAAGTCTCCAAAAAAAAAAATAAATAAATAAATAAAAATAAAATTGAAAATAAAATTGTTTAAAACAGTAAGTAGAGTGTTAGATTGGGAGTAAGTATTAAACCAGTTTCTGAAATCCCAGGGGGGAAATACAGACCTTTTTACAAATGAAAGTAGCTAAACCATCTTTTAACTCTTACTAGCAGTTGGGGATTTGGGATATAAACTAGTTCTGATTGCTAAAATATTCATTGGTTTGGCTGCATCATGTATGCTTTATGGGGTTTTACATGTGTTTTATGTTACAAGTTAAATACTGTCAGAAATTACTATTATTGGGATGAAATCATATTTGAGCATTTGACAGTATGTTTGAGTACTGGAATATGATCAATAGATTTCCCTAAATTTACAGAAGGCTTCCAACAGTCATCATGGGCCAAGGAATATGTCAACAATATCATGATTACATTAACTAAGAACGATACAACTGAGTTACATTAACTAACAACAGATACAACATAGATATGATTATCTATGAGTGAATTTAGTATGGTAGAAAATTACCATGTGCTACATATGTATTTGTTGTTAATGTATATGTGCCTCTAAAAATACTTAGTGCTTTCACATCCTCTCTGGTCAAATAAACCATGCTCAATTAGATCATATGTAAAAAAAAGTGGTCTTCACATTGACACACAATACAGATTATTCCATATACATGTCATTCTGACTAAAAAAATCTCAACACTCTGGGAAACACATACATCCAGCACAGGATTCGATTATGACAATATTAATGTGAATTAGACTTTTATTAAGTATATATCTATCATAATTGATCAATTTTGGCCAACTAGTTGTCAAATAGAGTAATGCGCTATACAGTCAGAAGAATTTGATTCTACACCCAATCTTCTTAAAGCAATTGTGGTATGACGGTGATATGTTATTAAATAAATTAATCAATCTGCTAAGCACCTTCTGTGTATCAAGGTTGTATCTTTGCATAAGGGATTCAGTGGTAACTAAGGCAGGTTTAGTCTCTTTTCCCATAAATAATAGGTTAATATGTTTTTCCTACAGATAATCATGAATTTGGTTTATGATTTTTTTGTCATATTATCATTTAGATCTAAGAATTTTATAATCAAAAGAAAGTTTAGAATTTATATATCTCTACATCCATATTTAACAAATATAGGCTTTGAGATTTATAAGGTATTCAGATTTCTGCAAAGTCATAGAAGAAAGTGATGAAAGGTTTTTAAAAAAACAAACAGAAATTCTTATGACTACTCAACTACTTACTGTTTTATTATAGTAGTTATGCAAATTATTTGTTAGTTACACAAGAGCAATAGAACACTTCAGGTGATTAAATTATTCCCTGGCACTTAGGAAAGCTACATTTGGACGACTAATTTTTGACAAACGAGCCTATAACTTATACAATGGGAAAAGGAAAAATCTCTTCAAATGAAAGATGCTGTGAAATTTATTTTTTCCTTTTTTATTTTATTTACATATTTTTTGTGTATGTGTGAGTGAATTTATATATGTTACACATATATATGTTACATCATTGCATTCCCTGGGGTTCTCCCTCCAGTTTATTAACTGTGAACCTTCATCTAGATCTTCTTGTGCTTCTCCCTTCCCAAATATCTCCCCCCTCCCTCTCCCTCACTGCCTGCTCCAGCTACACAGTCAGCCTATTTTCACTTTTTCCTGACCTTTCGTTTACTATATCTATATCCCATCTATAGGTGAGATCATATGATTTCTGTCTTTTTCTTTTTGACTTATCTCTGCTATTATTCCTTGTAGGTCCATCCATGTTATCACAAATGACTTATATTTGTGAGTTTTGATTTTAGAATATTTCTTTCTTTTTTTTCTTTTTTTTTTTCTTCTTTTTTTTTTTTTTCTTTGAGACTAGTTCTCACTATTTTTGCCTGTGGAACCGCAGGCTCTCATTGCCCGGGGTACCACAGACTCAAGCAATTCCCAGCCTCAGCTTCCCAGGTAGCTGGGATTACAGGGAAGCGCCACCACGCCCAGCTATTTCTTGGAACTAGGGCTTGCTAAGGGGCCCCAGGCGGGACTCGAACCGCTATCCCTAGCCCCTGCCGCTTCATAGGCTGAAGCTTACAGGCATGAGCCACCGTGCCCGGTCTGATTATAAAATAATATTTCATTCTGTAATTATACTATACCAAATCTTTTTCAACCATTCATCAGTTTGGGGCAATTTGTGTTGTTTCCATATCCTTGCAATTGTAAATAGTGCTCTGATAAACATATGAGTACAGGTGACCTTTTAAATTAGTGTTTTTGTTTACTTTGGGTAGATTTCCAACAGTGGGATCACTGGATCAAATGGAAGCTCCATTTCCAGTGGTAGGAGAGTCCTCCACAGCCTTCCATAGTGGCTGGACCAGGTTGTACTCCCACCAACAGTTCAAGTGTTCCCTTCTCTCTGCATCCAGGCCAGCACTTGTTGTTGCCCATGTTGTTGTTGTTGTTTGTTTTTTTGTTTTTGTTTTTTAATATTGGCTATTCTTACTGGTACAAGATGGTATCTTGTGTGGTTTTGATTTGTATTTCCCTGATTATTAGTGAATTGAACATTTTTTCATATGCCTATTGGTCACTTGTATTTCTTCTTTTGAGAAGTGTCTTTTTAGCTCTTTGCCCCATTTTTTGATTGGGCTTTTTGTTTTGTTTTTCTTAAGTTGTGTAAGTTCTTTGTTGATCTTCGTTATCAGATCCTTATCACTTGTATGGATGGAAAAATTTTTCTCCCATTTGTTGGGTTTCTTTTTGTTTGGTAATTGTCTCTTGTTTTACAGAAGCTTTTTAATTTGATGTATTCCCAGCTGTTTATGTTTTCCTTCATTTTATTAGCATCTGTAGTTGTGTCCTGAAAGTGATTTTTGAAGTGTAAGTCTTGGAGGGTTTTGCCCATATTTTCCTCTATGTATTTTATGGTTTCATGTCTTACATCCCAGTCTTCTATCGATTTTGAGTTTGTTTTTGTACATGATGTGAGGGAGTTGTCTTGGTTCTTTTTTTTTTTTTTTTTTTTTGCATGGATTGGTGCAGTTTTCCCAGCACCATTTATTGAAGAGGTTATCCTTTTTCCAGTATGTGTTTTTTACCCCTTTGTAAAAAAATTAGTTGACTATACATGTGTGACTTTATTTCTGGGTGCTCAATTCTGTTCCATTAGTCTGATTATCTGGTTTGGGTACAATATCATGTTATTTTAATTATTATGGCTTTGTAGTATAATTTGAAGTCTGGACATGTAATACCTCCGTTCTCTCATTTTTTGGTCTTGAGGGTATTGGATATTTGGGGTCTTTTGCTATTCCATATGAATTTCAGTAATTTTTGTTCTATCTCTTTAAAAAATGTCATTGGAATTTTTATTGAAATTGCATTGAATCTATAGATTGTTTTTGGTAGTATGGCCATTTTGATAATGTTAATTCTTCCAATCCATGAGCATGAATTTTAAAGCCTTCTTTTGTTTCTTTTATAAATGTTTTATAGGTTTCTTTGTATGAATATTTTACTTCTTTTGTTAGGTTTATTTCCAGGAATTAAATTTTCTTTGGTAAATGGAGTGGGTTTTTTAAATTATTATTATTTCTTCTTCTGACTTTTCTTTTTTTTTTTTTTTGCATATAAGAAGTTTTTTGTGTGTTGATTTTGTATCCAACTACTTACTGCTTATGATAGCTTTATTTCTTTTCCCCCTATTTATATTCCTTTTATGTCTTTCTCTTGCCTTATTGCCCTAGTGAGCACTTCCAGTACTATGTTGAACAGCAGTGGTGAGAGTGGGCATCCTTGCCTGGTTCCATGTCTTAATTAGAATGATTTCAGCTTTTCCCCATTAAGGATAATGCTCTCTGTGTGTTTGTCATAGATGGCATTTATTATGTTGAGATATCTTGCTTTTATTCTAATTTTTTCAAGAACTTTCATCATGAATGGGTGCTGAACTTTATCAGATACTTTTTCTGCATATATTGATATGATTGTATGATTTTGGTTTTCTCCTTGTTGATGTGATGGAATATGTTGATTGATTTTCAGTTGAACCATCTCTGTGCCCCTTGGATGAATTCCACTTGGTCATGTGGATAAACTTTTTTATGCAGTGTTGAATTCTATTTACCTGGATTTTGTTTAGAATTTTTGCATCTGTGTTATTAAGGAGATTAGCCTATAGTTTTCTTTCTTTGTGCTATCTCTGTTTGATTTTGGTATTAGTGTGGTGTGCTTCATGGAATATATTTCATAGTTTTTCTTCTTTGTTGACTTTTTAGAAGAGTTTTAATAGTATAGGCCTTATTTCTTTGAAAATTTGGTAGAATTCATTTGTGAAAGTGTCTGGTCCTGACATTTAGGGAGATTTCTGATGATTACTTCGATTTTGCTGTTTGTGATAGGCCTATTTTAGGTCCTCTATTCCTTCTTTGTTCAGTTTTGGGTGTTTGTATCATTCCCAGAATTTGTCTGTCTCATGAAGGTTGTTGTATTTGTTTCCATATAGTAGTAGTCTTTTGTTTTTTATATAGTAGCTTTTTAAATTTTCTTTTGGATTCTGCTGTATCAGTTGTAATTTTTCCTTTTTCATGTATGATCCTGCTTATTTTAGTTTTCTCTCTTTTTAGTTAGTCTTGCTAAGGGATTTATCTATTTTATTTTAAGAGCTAGCTTTTGGTTTTATATTCTGGATTGTCTTTATAGTTTCTATTTTCTTTATTTCTGCTTTGATTTTTATTATTTCCTGTCTTCTGCTGGACTTTAGACTTTTTTTCTTGCTTTTTTTTCCCCTAGTACCTCCAGTTGGTAGATATATTATTCCTCTGATTGTTTCTCACTTTTTGATATGAGCCTGTATTGCTATGAACTTTCCTCTTAACACTGCTTTTGTTGAATCTCAAGCATTTTGGAATGTTGTGTCATCTTTACCTTTTTTTCTCTTGTATGTTTTAATTCCTCTTTGATTTCCTCATTTAGCCAGTGATCTTCCAGTAGCCTGTTGTTCAATTTCCATGTAGTATACACTTTTCTTATTTTCTTTTCATTGTTGATTTCTAGTTTGGGGTATTTTGAAAATGTGGTTCACAGACTCTCCTTGCCTAAAATATCTCTTTAGAGAAATCTGAAGTCAACCTAATGGGTTTTCCTTTCTATGTTATCTGTTTCTTTTCTCTGGTCAGTTTTATTATTCTTTCCTTATCTTGGACTCTTGAAAGATTTATGATGATGTGTCTTGCTGTGTTTTTTCCTTCATTAATGTAGTCTGGTGTCCTCCTGGCTTCCTATATGTCTATTTTCATTTCCTTCAGGTTTGGAAAATTCTCCATTATTTCCTTAAATATTCTCTCAGTTTCCATGTCTCTCTCCTCCTTCTGGGATTTCAATTATTCTTATGTTGCTTTTCTTTAAGGAATCTGATAGATCTCTGAGTTTTTCTACTGTCTTCTTTCTTTGTATTTCTCTTTCTTTTTTTTATTCTTTTTAATTCAGTGTCTTTAAGATTACTTATCCTTTCTTCTATTTTACCCAATTTGTTTTCATTGCTTTTCCTTGCATTTTTGAGTTCCTCTGCTGCTCTTTTTATATCCTTGGTCACTTTTTTATGGATTAATCTCATTCTTCAGTTCACCAATTATGTTACTATTATTGATGCTTTCTTTTTTATATTTCTGCATCTTCTCTTTGTTCGTTGAATGCTTCTGTCATGCTGTTTTATTTCTTTTATATCTTTTAATGCTTTTGTCATGCTGAATTTGAATTCTTTGATTGTCAGATATGGCATTTCTTCTATGCCATCTTTGTTAGATTCTGAAGGTTGTCCTTCCTTTGTTGATGTATTGTTTCCCATAGGGCTTGCTTGTGTATCAGCATTTTCCATCCTTATGTTTTGCTTCTGTGCTTGCTCTACATATTGGGAAACTATGACTCTTGTATTGGTTGTCATGATAATAAGGTATCTTTACTAGGCTGTGATTAATTCTGTCTTGGTACCTTTGTTGCTGTGGTGATTGCTTCCTGGCTTCTCGTAGCAGTTTTGAAGGACCCAGCACCTTTGCAATTAGAGAGGGTGGTATGGCTTGTGTTGTAGAATCTGCCTTCTTCTGTCTCAGTATTTCTCTCCTTAGTCTGTTTGGGGCTAACTTTTTCTTCTGTGTTTCTCTGAGAGTGTTTACTGGGGGTTCTTTGGGTAAGAGTGTAATTCAATCTCCTTTTTTGTGTTGTTGTTGTTGTTGCAGGGGTATGGTCTCGCTCTGTGCTGTGACTGCCCTTGGCTTGTTGGACATTGTTGGTGCTGCCTTCCAGTGCTGGTGCTCTGGACTTATCCACTTGTTGCTGAGTCAGCCACTGCTTTTCCAGAGGTGTTTGAAAACCTTGGGCTGCTGCTGGGGGGTGGAACATACTACTCCAGAGCAGCCTGCTTCCCACAGAGTTAACTTGCTTTATCTGGACAGACATGGGCCCTCTGATAATCAGAAAACTTCTTAGGCTACTGGGGAGTGTAGTGCACTACCCCAGAGCAGTCCATTTCCCAAAGAGCTGACTTGCTGTATTTGTACCTGCTATGAAATTTAGATGACCACATGAAAAAGAATGAAACTAGACCACTAACACCAAACACAAAAATTAATTCAAAATGCATCATACTCTTGAATGTAAGACCTAAATCCATAAAATACATAAAAGAAAACATAGATGAACTTATTTACATTAGTTTTAGATCTATGTTTGGATACTGAGTACTTGACTTCAGTAACAATGGAAACAAAAACAAAAGTAATCAAATACAGCTACATTTAGCTAAAACATTTCTGCATAATAAAAGAAACTTTGATTAAAATGAAAAGACAGTATACTAGATAGTTGAAAATATTTGCTTGTCATATATGCCCAACAAGGCATTAATGTTCAAGTTTACAGTGAACTCATAAAACTCAATAATTAAAAAAGTGAAATAGTTGGAAATGTTTAGGCTAAAAAATATGGCACCATCACTAAATATGATCTCTATCAATCAATTTACTATTTATCCCTGTAAGGTCAGATTAAGGGTTCTGGTATCCTCCACCCCTGAGAGAATTAAGGATGCTGGATAAATTCTCCATAGACACCACCCAACCTAAATCTTGCCTTCAGCTACAACTGAAACTGCTGTCCATCTGCCCACCTTGCCCAGTGAATAAAACAGCCTCACCTGCCTGCTAACCTTGCTTGTCACACTAGGAAAACCCACCCCCAAGTCCCTATCCCTATAAAAGCAGGCACTAATTCCACATGTGTACTTCATTAATTCCCCACCCTGGGTTAGTGAACTTCACCTTCCCAGGAGCTTGCAGCAATAAACTCTTAATTTTACTTGGCCTGGCTCCTGTTTCTCTCTTTTCTCACCAAATCCTTTCATATTTCTCTGCTGTCCTTTCATATTCCTGGTTCCTATTTTCCTTCTTCCTCACCGTCCTTTCACTTCTCTTGAGAGTGTCCAGCTTTTCAGTTTTCTTTATTTCATTTGATAGATCAGATTGCTTCTTTTTGGTCCTACTATATGGAATCAACAAGAATTTGGAAGGTTAAACTGGCAGAAGTAGGGGGAGACAGAAATTTCCAGAAAGTTGGAAACTTTCATTGTAATAGAACCTATAATTCAAAAATTGTTTAGAATTATATGAATGTATAAAAACTACCCAGCCAGAACCAGGAATCATGGTTCGAGTCCCACCCGGGGCACATAGGGAGACCTAGTTCCAAAAAAATAGCTGGGCATGGTGGCGCATGCCTGTAATCCCAGCTACCTGGGAAGCTGAGCTGGGGATTGTTTGAGTCTGTGGCACCCTGGGCAATGTGAGCCTGTGGTTCCATAGGCAAAAATAGTGAGACCAAGTCTCAAATAAATAAATAAAATAAAAACATCCCAATGGCATTTTTAACTTAATTATGATTAATAATCATAATATAAACTCAAAATCTCAAGAGTACAAATAAATTATAAATTAAGTCAATGAAGATGGGTGATCTTTGCTAAGTATATTCCAATTTAATTTCAGAATTTCCTTATATATATCAAAATATGTTTTATTGAGGAACAAGAACTTAAGCTATTGTTTTATAGTATATAACAACAGATATACCAAAGATGGTGAAAAAAATGAGTATCTTCTTAAATTCTAGAGGAATCATTTGTTCAAGTTGTACCAATTTTGATCACTGGAAACTCCTTCAGTGTTCTGTATTCTGACAGAACCCATGATATCTTGTAGCTTTCTTTTAGCTAAGTAACTTTCTTACTTTCTGATAAAAATCTTCATTTTTATCTTTTCTTTTCTTCCAAATTCCTTTTCCAGCCTTTTGACCTCTTCCCTAGTTTAACTTCTTCCTTAGCTTTACATGTTGGCTATTTTTAGACCTTTCTTAGTAAGCTTTTTCAATGTGCTATGGACTCAGTCACTTCCTTTAAGATACCAACTTCCACTCTGTCTCATATTTTATATAGCCTGATGTTCTTAAATAGAAAAATCTTCCTGTCCAGCGGTAATCTGGCTAATCTGGTCAGTTCAGGTTTGTCAATATGACAGCAGCGGAAATAATAAACATCTGGGAATTACTCCCTGCTCCTTCCCATAAGTGTCTATACTTTTTCATTATTGTTGTAATTAGCTTATTTATCTTAACTAGTGTTTTAGTTGTAAAAGTTTTCTTTTCTACTGGACTCTGTATACTTTAAAGATCAATGTAATGTCTCCCTTGTTCATTTGCCTTAGTCCCACAATATTTTGACATGTTAAAAACTCAATAAATCAAATGAATAAATTCAAATGAATAAATTCAAAGTCATACCTCTGCATGGATATCTGATCATGTCTTTTTAACTACAGTGACTTATTTCACTAGTAATTTAATGTCCCAAATGTTCTACTTCTGCTGAGAGCTGACACTTAGTTTTTACTGCTATTTGTTATATCTCCTTTAAAAAATCATTAATCTCATGTTAGTTTTTATTCTTTTAAAATTGAAAAATAGAAATATTTTCTTAGCATACATAGTTGTTGATATATCACTACATAGTTCTAACATCAATTTTCCCAGCCCCATGAAAAGTATTTATTTTTATATTTACTTTAATATTTGTTTTCTCTCTGGAGTTATTTTCTGCTATTTCTTTTCTAATTGCAAGATGAGAAAATGCTTGGGGCACTATTGATTGAATCTGTGATATGAAAAGCTAAGGATGTTATTATGGTCATATTTCTTTCTTACCCCCATTTTTATTGCTTTCATTGTCAGTTTTATTATTCATATTATTGAAGTTCATAACAATTACATTCTCTTTTGTAATCATAATTGCCATTGTGTTTTGTCTTAATTTGTTATTTGAATGATTCCTATCCTCAATACCAGTCATTAACCATGGATACTATTTTCATTAACTCTATTTTAATTAATCATTTTACTAGAGATCATCATTAAATATATTTCTTAAATGGCATATGGATATTTTAATCTCCAAGTTTTCCCATTTTTAAAGAATATCTGAATATGTATTTCAATAGCATCATGACAAGAACATAATAATTTTGGATGGCATTTTGTTACATAAGTGGGTATGCTTGGTTCCATTGTGCTAAATCTTCCAATAATGTCATAGGAAAATCTGAGGTCAGCCAATACTTTCCCCTTCTGGTGATGTGATTGCTTTTCTGCAAGAAGATATAAAGAATTATTTATTAATTCTTTAGTTCAATTATTTTTTCCAGGAGATTTACTATGTATTGTTATGTAACTTTGTTTTCTGGAAGATGACATAATCTTATAACATCAGAATCCTTTTTCAAACTATGAAAAATATATAAAAGATAAATCATGCAAAAAGTATAGACTCATTGAATGACCTTGTGGAAATAACTTTACTCAACAAATTTACAATTTTCCTTTCTCCACACAGGGATTATCTATTCTAACATAGTACTCAGAAATAATCCTCACTTTCATTCTCACAAGAAGAAAAAAACTGCACAAGTTGAAAATTAACAAAAAATTTTTAGATCCATCCAAGAATTGTGGTCATAAAACAAACTTCTGTTCCCAAAATTGAACAGGTAGGTTTATACAGAGAATCACACTTAACCCCTTGAGAAACCAATTGAACCACTAACTAGGAGGAACATTTAAATAATATTCACTAATTATTAGAGCCTGGTTGTGCACAGATTCACTCTCCTGGGAATTCAATATTAGAAAGACATCACATTCTGGTGATTTTTACCTTCAGATGCCCTCTCTTGTTCTCAGTGAAGATTTAAAAAAAATCTTTTATGTTCCAACATGCAGGAAAAGTAATCATTTAAAAATACACAGGATGGAAAAGTAATTATTTTTAAGTTTGCTCGGAGTGTTTTTATGCTCTGCATAAATACCTACCCTCAGGAAAAATTTTCTCCAGAACCAATAAATACAGAGGAAGGGAAAAACCAAATGTTAGTCCCATCCAGGCTTCTTGTGTCATATGGGAGTGGGGGTGTACTTTTAAAATAACTTTGATTAATATGTTAAGGGCTGAGAAATTAACTATCCACAAGATTTTCCCAACTGATATAAGTTATATGTTCAGAGGCAGGTAGCTTCAGTTTTCATAATTCACTTAAAGACTCAAAACTCATTGTAAATAGTCATATTTATGGTCCTAAGTCATTATTATAGAAGGGTATGGTTAAATTCAGCCCAAGAGAGACACATTGAACACAGTCCAGGAGAGATCCAAATGAAGAACTTCTAGTTATTTTCTCCTTTTGAATTCATGAACAGCATTATAATTCTATCTTCAGTGTGTGACAATATGTGTGGAGTGCTGCTAACCAGGGGAAGCCTTTTGGTCTTGGTGCATAATTTGGGCTCCATCTTGTAGACATTGTCAACTGCAACCCTGGATAACGTCCATTTTCAGCCACTCCAGTGGTTGAGATATCAATATATTGAGTGTCCATTAGATCCAGTTGTTTGTAGGTGTTATCATAAATAAAATAAAGACTATCTATCTATCATAAATACATGCATCAGGATAATGTATATTTGGAATCATAAAACATTTTACATATTTAAAATAATAAAAGTTATACAAAATAAGTTGTAATCACAATGAAACTAAATTACCGAGCCAAAACAAAGAAATAGCTGGGAAATCTCAAGATATTTGTGTTTTTAATATGCTTCTGGAAAAACTTAGAGCAAAGCATCTCAGCAGAAATTTATAATGTTGAACTAAATAAAAAGAGAAAGTAAAATAGGTCCAAACCTTTGTGCTATGCAGTGAAAATGGAGCTTAGAGTAATGAGTTCTGAGGAGCTGGAGCTGAAGGATAAAAAGGGAAGTATGGTTTAGACCAAGCTAGGGAGTTTGCCACATAGGCAACAGCAATGCCTTTACTGTAAGACAGTAAGAATTTGGGTTGTATTCCAGGTAAAAGAATACATTATCAAAGGATATTGAACAAAGGACTGGTGAGACCTTTTGTGTTTTTCAGATTTCCATAGCTATTCTGAAAATAATAGGTTTTAGAGGACATACATGAAGTAGGAAAATCCTTTAGAAGACATTGCAGCAACTTGAGCAGAGATGATATCAGAAATGATGTTTTACTGATGTAGGGCAAGAGAAATGTAGTAAAGATATGCTATAGTTTTTCTCTGTTATGTGTGTTAAGCCATATAATTTCCTGTACTGGGTGTAAAATATGAGGAAAAGAAGATTATGATGATTCTCCAATTTTAAGCCCTAACAATTAACACTGAGACTGAAAAGCAGAAGAAGGAAAGCAGCTTGGGAAGATACTGAGCTTGCAGAGGGGACATGTTAAATCTGAGAGGGGCTATTAGACATCCAAGAAGGGATGTTAACATCTAGTGGGATAAACGGTCATCTAGTTTAAAAGGTTTTATGTTTCTTATCCTAAATGGGGAAAAACTAAAAGCATTCCAGTTGAGATCCGGAACCAGGCAAGGATGCCCACTCTCCCCAATACCCTTTAACGTTGTACTGGAAGTTCTAGCGAGGGCAGTAAGGCAAGAGAAAGGCATAAAAGGGATACAAATAGGTAAAGAGGAACTGAAGCTATCATTATATGCAGATGACATGATTCTCTACATAGATGACCCCAAAAAATCCACAGAAAGATTGCTTGAAATAATAAACCAGTTGATCTTGGATACAAGATCAACACACAGAAGTCGGAAGCTTTCCTATACACAAAAAGTCAAAAAGAAGAAGAAGAAATTTGAAAAACCATCCCATTTACCATTGCACCAAAAAAAATAAATAAATAAAATACCTGGGAATAAACCTAACAAAAAACATGAAAGAACTCTACAAAGAAAACTTTAGAACACTACTGAAAGAGATAGAAGAAGACATAAGGAAATGGAAAGACATTCCCTGCTCATGGATTGGAAGGATAAATATCATCAAAATGGCCATCTTACCAAAGGCAATCTACAGATTCAATGCAATCCCAATAAAAATTCCAATGACATTTTTTAAAGAGGTAGAACAAAAATTAATGAAATTCATATGGAATAATAAAAGGCCTAGAATATCAAAAAACCTCCTGACCAGAAAAAAAGAGAATGGAGGTATTACAATTCCAAACTTCAAACTTCAAACTGTACTGCAAAGCCATAATAATTCAAACAGCTTGATACTGGTACAAAAACAGACAACCAGACCAATGGAACAGAATTGAGTGTCCTGAAATAAAACCACACATATACAGTCAACTAATCTTTGACAAAGTAGTGAAAAACTTATGCTGGAACAAAGATAGCCTATTCAATAAATGGTGCTGGGAAAACTGGACTAAGATATGCAAGAAAATGGACCAAGACAGCTCCCTCATACCATGTACAAAAATCAACTCAAAATGGATAAAAGACTTAGAGGTCACACCTGAAACCATAATATACATAGAGGAAAACTTGGGTAAAACCCTTCAGGAATTACAATTCAGAAATCCCTTTCTGGAAGCATCTACAGATGGCAAAAAAATGAAGGAAAACATAAACAGATGGGACTATATCAAACTAAAAAGCTTCTGTACAGCAAAAGAAACAACAAAAAAAAAAAACTAAAAGAAGCCCAACCAAATGGGAAAAAATTTTTGCCCTCCACAATAGTGATAAGGGTTTAATAACGAACTCACACAACTAAACAAAAGAACTCACACAACTAAACAAAAACAAAATAAAAGGCCCAATCAAAAAATGGGGAGAACTAAAAAGACACTTCTCCAAAGAGGAGGTACAAATGGCCAACAGACACATGAAAAATTGTTCATTATCACTAGCAATAAGGGAAATGCAAATCAAAACCACAATGAGATACCACCTTACCACAATGAGATACCACCAGTAAGAATGGCCCACATTCAAAGAACAAGTAATAACAAGTGCTGGCGAGAATGTGGAGAGAAAGGAACACTCTTACATTGCTGGTGGGAGTATAAACTGGTCCAACCTCTATGGAAAGCTGTGTGGAGGACCCTCAAATTAATGAAAATGGATCTACCATTTGACCCAGCAATTGCTCTCTTGGGAATCTACCCAAAAGAGACCTCAATGTGGGC
>PVHY01003176.1:78350-112494 GCA_004024945.1 Uropsilus gracilis
TGGTTGAAAAAAATGTGGTATTTATACACAATGGAATACTACTCATCAATTAAGAATGACAAATTAGACGACTTCTTGACAACATGGATGTACTTAGAAGAAATCATACTAGCAGAAACAAGTCAAAAAGAGAAAGACAGAAGTCAAATGGTCTCACTAATATATGGGACATATTGAAGAAAAATAAATAAATAAATAAGTAAATAAATAAATAAATAAGTAAGTAAGCAAGCAAGCAAGTAAATAAATAAATAAATAAATAAATAAATAAATAAATAAATAAATAAATAAATAAAAGCAAGCAAGCCATGAGGAAAAGACAAAACAGGCTGAGCACCAAACTGAAGCACACAACAATGGACAGAAGGGAAAGGGGGAGGGGGGAAAGGGGGTGCAAATCCCTGGGATTGCAAAGATGTGAAATTTACATATAAATTAAAAAAATAATTTAAAAAAGTTTTTATGTTTCACTACATTTGAGTTATCCTACTTGTCTGAAAATTTTGTTAAATTAAACCAAAATGTTCCTAATGATTCTTATATCTAAATATCATTCTTTTATTTTTTAGTGAAGAAATATGAGTAAACAATCTCTTTGACTATCACTGATACAAATTTACAAATTATTTTACCTGTTGATATGTATATATATATATTCTTTTTTTTCCAGGCTAAGCATTCCACAGTTACTAACCTTTCTCACAAATGGTCTTCTAGTTATGGTTATTTTGAGTTGCACAGTTCCATTCCACCCTAGGTTTTTAATAAGCATATCTATCAAAAGATATGGACAGAATCTATCATGTGGCATTTCTTTGTGCAACCTTCTCGAAAATACATTTACTCTGTGTCATGATCAAACTTGGCATGTTGTAGGGATTATGCCTTGTTTAACATTCTATGACATTCAGAATAATTATTATAATTGTAATTTTTTTCTGGTTAGCATTTATTTATAAGTATAAAAATTTTTTGGAGAGCCAACAAATCTTTTTTAAGGATATTATTCCTGTGCAAGAGATTTTTGAAAGAGAAGCACAAGCTTGGTTGCCTAGGAACTGTAAAAGCTTTCAAAATAATTGGAGGAGCAGGAAAAATAAATGAAAATATCCACTATGATGGTATTTTATTTAGGTGAGAAAACTGTTGAAGTATTTGGTATAGCCTTAACTTGATGAAAAAATTTTCTCCACAAGAGTCAAGAGTCATCTTTTGGAATATGAGCCCACTTGTCAATTAATTACCGTATTTCTCTAGTTATGTATGTATCTTCATCATAATTACAAAGTGGCTTTTAAATTATTTTATTTAAGTAATCTATTTCTAATTTTCTGATTTCTAATATTTTAATTTCATTTAAATAATACAATAAAATTAATTCTTGTTTTATTCATGATGAAAGGTCATTGTTTACCCCCATGTACTTTCTTTGATATGTTTGTATATGTATTACATATTACATTTTAAGATTTTTGATAGAGAAAATAATGACAGCTAATTAAGTAAATAGTGCTTCATTTTGGGAGAGGATTTTGGTATGAAATATTGACAACAGATTAGAAATGTAATTGAATACTATTCTTCATATACTTTAAGATTCTATATTATATTGAATTTGTAACACCTCATATTAGAAGGAATGAAATAAATGCATACACTTCACCGAGTTTAGAACAGAGTAAACCCCAGGGCATACAAAAATATGAAATAAATATATAATATATAAAAAATTGTGTTTTTTTTTTTTAAAGAACAGAATAAGATACATGTGGTGTCTAGTTTTGAAAATTGCTTTGTTTCTGAGGCCACTCAGGCCATCCTTTCAACTTTAATTTCCTGCTGATAAGCAAAGTTATTAAATTTAAAGTTTAACTGTATTATATTAAACAGCAAAAAGCTAAAAATAATTTTTAAAGTATTACAACTTAACATTGTGCATTTTCAAGATAATATTCTTTACCTCCTGTATTTTCCTGTCTGATTTCATTTTGTTTGAACATTTCCGAAGTTATTGTCTCATCCACCTGATCCATTATTATTCACTGACTAATAAAATCTTTTAGTAGCTGAAATATTTCTGTTTATTCATTTCATCTAAGAAATGTTATTAAGAAAAAAGTCGAACACATTTTAGTATCATGTGTTAGTGTTTAACAAATCAAAATTCTATTGCTGTATATTAAAGAAAATAAAAGGAAGCAAATCAAAGTAATTATGCTAATTAATTTTTATTAAAGCACTGGGTAAAATAATGATTATATAAAGTAATAGCTAGATGGAACTGTAAACATTTTAAATATAACAAATTGATAAATTCAGAGAAGAGAGTTCATACAGCCACATCCTCTTTTTCTGGCAGATCATCATTATCAAAACTGCTGATATTTGGGCAGAATATTATTTGATTGCACCTAACTAACTATAGGTAAAATGTGGGAGGATGATTAGATTTTTTTATATTAAAAATTATGAGAATGAGGCTAGACAGTAGTAAGTTGATGATGGCTTGTTGATTTGAGAAGTCATATTGTAGGACCAGAGAGGAAATACCCTCTACCCGTATAGGTTCTTCTCAGCTCAGTCAGGGAATCAAATTAACATGAGACAGACAGATAATAAAAAAGAACAAATTTAAGTGCACATATATGGAGAATGTAAATTCTAAAGTAAATGGAGGCAAAACTAAAATAAAGGCCCAGAGCTTCAAAGAAGGAAGAGGATTCATTCACATACTCACATGTGATGAAAATCAGATGTTCTGTAGATATTTGCACCATCTTATTGGTGGGCTTCTCTATGTGTCTGTAGATTATTCTGCTAAAAATGCAAATTCTGAGTAATATACTCAATTTTCATTCTTCTAGATTAAAACTATCTCATGAGCCTGCAGGGTCTCAATTGAACTTAGTTTAAACTAATCCATATGCCAAACTGACAAATCCAGGAAAAACCACTTTTGAACTTCCTGGGGTAACCTAACCTTAAGCAGTCAGGCTGTGATTGATAACATAGCAACAATCTATTATCTAAGATAGCCATGCATGTTAGGTCTTGAGGGAAATTTTTTTTAAATAAAATGAAATATTAAATAGAATAGCTGTGTCTCCTCCATGGAATGATTTATAAATTAAGATTATTAATGGTTGATTTAGATGAAAATATTTCCAATAAACTGCAGTTTGTAAACTCTATCAGAATAGAATCTTTTGGATACTGTACTGTAAAGGTACTGTAAAGTCTAGTACCTTTAGTAGTTCTGACTTCTTTCTTGTCTTTCTTTCCATTATTTAATGAATATTTTCATAAAACATAAGTAGCTGTGAGTAGAGTAGATCATTGTCTTCATCCTTTTTCATTTTCTTGAGACTTTTACATTTACTGATGTTTTAGGTCTTTGATCATTTTAAATGTGAATTTAAACTGAAACAGAATGGATATGCTTTCACTAGTAACAGAAATTTGGTGTTTTATTTGTGATTTCTCAAAGGTGTTTCACCTTGAATTTAAACATCTTTACTTTTGTTTGGGCAAGCGTAAAATATGGCTGGATTTTTTTTACCTTATTCAAAATACTGAAGACATTAAGCTCAAGCTAGAAATGATTTTTCTTTATTGGTCTGTTCTGCATTTTCTGAACTTATGTGCTCTAAGTGTGGTAACATCAGTAAAGGGCTTCCAAACTTGATGGTGAGTAAAATAGCTTTAAAACAACTAATTTAGTGAAAACATGACATCATCCTTTGCAGAAGATATCAGTTCTCTCAGACTTACACATTATGTATTTACTGTGAGGTAATGTGTTTGGTGCCATGCTTTCATCAATACAGATACACTCAGATTATTCTACTGCAAACTCTATATTACCTCACAAAAGTTAGTGAAAATGCCAAGAGCTAGTGGGATAAATATGATTTTCAAAACATTCAGGAGGATTTTTTAAATGATTTTCAGATCATTAGCTCCATCAGCCAGTAAAATATAAGTTCAGCAAAAGCAAGGGAAATATCTGACTCATTTTGCACAATACCTTAATGCCTAGGATTGTGCCTGATTCATAGTGGAATCTGAAGAAATATTTATGGAATGAATGAATATTGGGTTATATGCAAACTTGTAGCCATTGGTAATAATGGAGATTATACCATGAATGTTCATGAAATGATACTAAATAGATGAGGAGCAGCACTATGCAGGAACTGTGAAGAGAACTTGCATTATTAGATTTTACATAAACTGTGGGAAAAGTCATTGATGAGATAAACATCCACTGTTGATCAACATGAAACTGGGGAAATAATAGTCCCTGTCAGATACCTCATCTGGTAATGGGAAAACGACACTAATCGTGAAGGGGGTTGCTCTGAGGATTAGGTTCCATGAATTAGAGAACCTAGTTACTACTAATCATTAAAAAGGAGTTTATTTCTTTACATTTTGATGGAGCAATTATTTATTAGTGTCTCTAGGTAGATACTGGTTATATATAAACTAGGAAAAACCCTATCACATCATCTCAGAATTTAGATTCCAATGACAGATGACATTAATCAAAGAATAACTCAAATTAAAATAAACTAATGGAACTAATAGTGTAATTAATTAGTATCATTAATATTGATTATTTCTAATCTTTAGACTTCCAATGAAGAATAAAACTTAACTGAATTTGAGAAATATATAAAGAAAAATGTTTGCATATTTTAGTTTTTGAACATTTCGAGTTTGGTACTTTAAATTTTAAATAAATTATACAATTAAATATGTCATATGGGAAGCCTTTACAAAGCTTCAAATTTTCTTAAGGTCCATGCATTCTATGACCATATCCAAGTAGATTTTCTTCACATTGTCTTAAAATATACATGCTGACTGGCAATAGAAAATTTTGAATTGTATCAATTTCATACTGACACAATGCTATTCCTTTATTATTAGCAGAAGTCTATGTAACACAAGTAGAATTGATTGACAGATGTTTTAATTCTCAAATTCTTCGAAAAAATTTTATTACCAAATATGACAAGCCAAGAAATAAATATAATAGAGTAAGATTCGAAAAATGACATTTGATAGTGTTCTAAAATTTACTCTTTGCTCTAGAAGAACAGTGTAGAAAAAATTAAGTAGAATATAAAACATCCAGCATTTAGCATATATATATTATATATAACACTGTTACTGTCATGCAACCATGTCAGGTCAGGCAGTTCATGTCAGCTCAGACAAACAGAAGAAGATTCTTGGAGCCTTTATTTTATATCCAGTGTGACTTTATTCTGAGACAGGGGACACCATATACACAGACAGGCAGGCAGAAAAAGAGACTCTAACTCAGAGAAAGGCCTAATAACAACTATTCTCCTTCTAGCCCCCTTCACGCAGTTCAGTGTCCTAGTCACACAACGCATGCACTATTGTGAATACAGAGGCCCAGCCATTGTTTGCTAACATCTTTAGATTATTTTCTCCCCTTTGTGTGGAAGATGAAAAATAGCCTGACTTAAACCCATTTCCTTACATCCATACTGATCCTGATTGAGTGGCATAGCAGTAAGGGACCTGGGGATCACAATGGTCTTTCCGTGCTTGTGAGATAAACAGAATTTTCTATTCAGAAGCCTTTTTGGAATCCTGACCACCTTTGAAAACCTGAGTGTCTTTGGGAATCTGTCCTACAGTTACAGCCTGGGTGACGGTTTGAGCCTCAGTCTTTGCTGGCAGAGTCTGAGGCCCTTGGCTATGGACACAGCATGTTTCCTGAGCTTGGGCTGAGCAGTGCACATACTGACTAAGCTGTGCCTGCTGCCCTGAGGGATGCTGGCTTTAACCTCTGGGCTGCAGTTCTTGTCAGTACACTGAAGGCCTTGGCAGTGTTGGCCTGTACTTTCTTCAGACCCTCTTTGAGCTTCCTGGCAATGCAAATCATGCCTCTCCGCAACCTGGGGTTCACCTATTGAGACACTGATATCTTTCTATTTGGGTTTTGTGATACCATTCAGGGGCAGTTTTGAGATTGGGGGTGCCTGGCGTGGTTCTTGGACTTGTCCATGTCTGCACTGAAGGCTACAACTCCCTAAGCACCTGAAGTTGTAATAATAATGAAATCATTTGGTTTCTGTCTTTTTTTTTTTACTTGTTTCTGCAAATATGATTTCTTCTAAGTCCATCCATGTTTTCATAAAATCATCAAATTTGTCATTTTTAATAGATGAATAATATTCCATTGTGTATATATACCACATCTTTTTCATCTGGTCATCTGTTTTGGGACATTTCAGTTGCTTCCTTGTCCTTGCATTTATAAATAGTGCTGAAATAAACATCCAAGCACAGGTGTCCCTTTGTACAAGCATTGAGTTGTCCTTTGTGTAGATTACCAAGAGAGCAATTGCTAGGTCAATTGGTAGTTCCATTTTCATTAATTTGAAGGCCCTCCACACAGCTTTCCGTAGAGTTTGGACCAGTTTACATTCCCACCAGCAGTGTAAGAGTGTTTCTTTCTCTCCACATCCTTGCCAGCATTTGTTGTTGCCCGTTTTGGGATGTGGCCCATTCTTACTGGTACCTCAGTGGTACCTCAATGTGGTTTTGATTTGCATTTCCATGATTGCTAGTGATGTTGAACATTTTTTCATGAGCCTGCTGGCCATTTGTATTTCCTCTTTGGAGAAGTGTCTTCTTAATTAATATCCCCATTTTTAACTGGATTTTTCACTTTGTTTTTGATAAGTTGTGTGAGTCCTTTGTCTATCTTTGTTATCACTTGTATGAAGGACAAAAATTTTTTCCTACTCAGTTGGATTTCTTTTTGTTTTCTCTGTTGTCTCTTTTGCTGTACAGAAGATTTTTAGTTTGATGTAGTCCTAGCTGTTTATGTTTTCCTTCTTTTTTTTTTTTTTTACCTGCTATAGATGTACCCAGAAATGCATTTCTGGATTGTAACTAATGGAAAGTTTCCCCCACATTCCTCTATGTATATTATAGTTCCCAGTCTTACATCCAAGTCGTTTATCCATTTTGAGTTTATTTTTGTACATGGTGTGAGGGAGTTGTCTTGGTTCATTTTTTGCATGGTTTGGAACAGTTTTCCCAGCACCATTTATTGAAGAGGTTGTACTTGTTCCAGTGTAAGTTTTTCACTCCTTTGTCAAAGATTTGCTAACTACATCTTTATGGTTTTATTTGAGGGCAGTAAATTCTGTTCCATTGATCTGATTGTCTGCTTTTGTACCAATACCAAGCTGTTTTAATTACTATGACTTTGTAGTGAGTTTGGAGTCTGAAATGTAATACCTCCATTCTCCTTTTTTTTTTTTCTGGTCAGGAGGCTTGTTGATATTCAAGGTCTTTGGTTATTCCATATGAATTTCAGTAATTTTTGTTCTATATCTTTAAAGAATGTCATTGGGATTTTTTTCAGGATTGCACTGTATCTGTAGAATGCTTTTGGTAGGATGGTCATTTTGATGATATTAATTCTTTCAATACATGAGCAGGGAATGTCTTTCCATTTCCTTATGTCTATATCTATCTCTTTTAGCAGCATTTTAAAGTTTTCTTTGTGTAATTCATTCACATGCTTTGCTAGGTTTATTCCCAGGTATTTATTTTTTTTGTGTGTGCAATGGTAAAAGGGATGGTTTTTCTGATTTCTTCTTCTATTTGGCTTTTTGCATATAGGAAAGCTACCTATTTCTGTGTATTGATTTTGTATCCGGCTATATTACTGAACTGGTTTATTATTTCAAGTAGCTTTTTTGTGGATTTTTTTGGTTCTCTATATAGAGAATCATGTCATCTGCATATAATGATAGCTTCAGTTCCTCTTTACCTATTTGTATCCCTTTTATTTCTTTCTCTTGCCTTATTGCCCTAGCTAAAATTTCCAGTACAATGTTAAAATGTAGTGGGAAGACTGGGTATCCTTGCTTTGTTCCAGATCTTAATTGGAATGATTTTAATTTTTCCCCATTTAGGATGATGTTTACCATAAACTTGTCATAGATGGCTTTCATTATATTGAGGTAAGTTCCTTAACCCCCTTGTTTTCAAGGACTTTTATCATGAATGGATGTTGGACTTTGTTGAATGCTTTCTCTGCATCTACTGATATGGTCATGTGGTTTTGTTTTTCTCTTTGTTGATGTGGTGTATTATATTAATTGATTTCCGGATGTTGAACCATCCTTGTGCCCCTGGGATAAATCCCATTTGGCCATGGTGAATAATGCTTTTTATGCATCATTGGATTTGAATTGCCAGGATTTTTAAAAAAATTTTTGCCTTCATGTTCATTAGGGAAATTGGTCTATAGTATGTCTTGTATGTCTATTATAGTATCTTGTATGTTCTTGTATGTCTATTTTCATTTCTTTCTTCAGATTTGGGAAATTTTCCTCCATTATTATTTCATTGAAAAAACTTTTGGATCCTATGTCTTTCTCTTCTCTGGGATTCCAATTTCTCCTATGTTTGTTTTCTTAGGGTATCTGACAGGTCTTGGATTTTTTCTTCTGTCATCATACTTGGTTTTCTCTCTCTTTCTCTCTTTTTCTTTCTTTATATTCTCTACTTCTGTGTCCTCTAGTGTTGCTTGTCTTAGAAACTGTATCTAGTTCAGCTTCTTAGTTAGAGTTTCAATCTCATTCTTCTGTTCATCAATTATATTGCTTATTTTGGTGCATTCTTTTTTATATTTTTCTACTTTTTCTCTTAGCTCATTTAAAATTTATGACTTCTTGCTTTCCCTTTTTTTCAATCTTCCTGTGCCTGTTTTAATGCTTTTGACAAGTAGATTCTGAATTCTCTGCCTGGCACATTTACTCAGGCAAAAAGTTCATCTTTCTGTGTAAGCAAAGGAAAGAGGAAGGTAAAAATGAAAGAAAATGTTGCAAAATAAATGACAGAGGTCTCTTGAAACTACTCATTTGGAATTAAAAAAGTCACAAAAACCGTGGTTTGGTATCCAACTAGGGAAGCCAAAACACCTATTTTTCCCTTGCATTAATTAATTCTCTGTTATATGAATTGTGTATTTTGCCTTAATTTTCTTCTACAATTTCACAGTTGAAATGGCACTGCAGCCCAGAATTTTTTCCAGTTTGTTCCTAATAAAACCTCTTGAACCTAATAGAACCTGTCAGAGCAGGCATTTGTGTAGATACAACTGTGGGTTCTCTTCAATGCTTTTTAATAGAAATCAGTATAATCAACTAACTCTCTCTTTTGATAATTCTCAAAATTTCTAACCTAATATTCTGAAGAAAGAGCTACAAAGTGGTAAAGGAAAAAGGATAACCACTGTCAATTTTAACATTTTTAACACTGTTTTTACATGTACTACTTTAATATTTCAGTGTTGCATAATATTTAGGGTCATTTATTGATGTTTTTATTAATTCAATGGGATTGTTTTCAAAAAGTTGTGTGAAAGCAGATTTAAATTCTATGGCAGATTTAAACTCTTTATATGAAATCCTTAGACTGGTCTTTATAGCAAGTTGGAAAAAAGGAATTATTATTGGTCACATTTACCAATACAGAATTAAAGTTCAAGGATTTAAATTGCTTTCTACATTTACAATTACCCAGTTTTATATAATATATAATGTTTGTATCTAAACCTTTTATTTTTGTAAATCATTTGGTGCTGCTTTCTTTGCTTACATCCTGGATATTTAGATATGTTTTATTCTATTCCCTTTGTAAGTGACCTGATTGTTTTCCATATGTGAGACATAAAACTAAAATTAAGCTAGAATACATTCTTTCTTAAATCAATTTTAACTGGTAACCATTCAGTGACTAATGTGAAATATTAACTCTTTCTTTGGGAAATATTTCTTCTATTTTCCAATTTTTTTTAAATTGCTTTCATTTGATTTTTTTCTCATATAAATTTTAATAAAAAATTTCACTCTATTTTAAGTATTTTAAGTTTCTGTCCACATTTATTGTAATATAAAGACCTTTAATAAAAGCCTTAAATAGAATATTTCATAGCTAAAGTGCTGACTTTATTTCTACATTTTTAATAGTAAGCACTTAATATCATAATTGTAGTTTTTAGATATAACTGTTTAAAGAATAGGTCAAGGTCATGTATAAATATATAAATATGTGACTAATTTCATTTAAAATTAAATGTTTACCCTGTTAGATTGTTAATCTCTTGAGGATATTGGCACAACTTTGCTAGTTTTCTGTTCCCGGTACTTAATATGCATAGTAGCATATAACAGAATCTAAATATCTAATACATGGAATCATGTCTTTGCTCATCTTCTGTGCATTTATAGTCACAATACTATTGTTAAATCCTTGTCATTCTTCTGCATTTTGAAGTAGTTTCCTGGTTTGTTATCATATCCATTGATATGAATACTTTATACTTGATTTGCAATTTTTGTGCATGTTTGATATCATTTATTGTACATTTCTATGGATGTAAAATATTTTTCAACCATTTTATAAACTTACTGTTTCTTTAAAATCTTTTAAGTCTCATATAGCTTTCTTTGCATTTCTAAATACCATCCAGCTTGATTCTTAATGGCTTTAGGTTGAATTTCTTATTCTCTCATGTTTTGTCTTCTTGTCTTTTTTTAGTACTTTTTTTCATGTTTCAATATCTTGAATTTTGTTGAATGTATTAGAAAAATGTCATATTACTTAGGGTTTCATTAGAAAACAGAATTCCAAACAATTCTGTTTGGAATTTCATTACAATTTCATTACAAATGAAAAGCTTTAATTCAATGGTATAGGCACATTAACAAAAGAAAAGCAGTGAGCACCCAGAAGCTAGCTACTGCAGGAAGCTAGCATTACACTCACCTGAGAGACTCAATTTCTGAAGCCCCTGTGAGCCAGAGCCAGAATGAAGGAACCAGACAAGGCAGGAGCAAGGATTTAGCCATACACTGCGAGAAGTACTGGAAAAGGGAAAAGAAATACCAAAGTCCCTGATTGTCCCTCCAGCTCCCATCTCCTATCTCTGCTTCACATTGGTCTGACAAATGGAAGCCAGATGTCAAGGATGCTTGGGTGATGTAATCAAATAAATCAGGGAAGGTCTCAGAGCCCAGGGCATGAAGGATGAGGTAAGAAATGGATCTTGGGAGCAAAATGAAAAATGTCTGTATACACGCTTTTTTAAATATAGTTCTATTCCCGATGGCAAATCATTTCAAATTATAATCATCCTTTTTAAGTATTAGAGTATGCCTTTTGTGCTGTTGTTATTTTCCATTTTTGGATTTCATTTAGTTATTACTCATCCTAACTTACTGAGTCTTTTGTTAAGTCCCATTGATTTTTTAATTTAATGGTTTTCCATCTTTCCTTTCAAAGTTTAATGGATTGTCACTAATGTTCAACTGATATTTAAGTGAATATTTGTTATGTGTGCTTGATTTTTTAATATGTTACTCATATACTAATATCTTTGAATTTTCTAGCCTGTAGAATTTCCTGATTCTATTACCTGATTATGTCACTATAACTTTTTTATAGTGCTCTTATGCATACTCTTAGTCATTTTCTTTTTTCTTTCCTTGTAAAAGAACAGCAAATGAATGCATATAACTTCTAGACTACTTCAATATTTGAACTATCTCAAGTAAATTCACTTTCAATTCCATTATCCAATATAAATTTCTTCCTGTATTTCACTTTCTTCTCACTCATTTTTGTTGCTTATAAAATTATAATATCTGATAACACTCTAGTCTCAATAATAAAAAGAGAAATTAATGGGTGTGGTGTAAATGAGTTTTTCACTTTCACAGTGGGCAGTATGACCAGTACCTGTGGTACTGTGCCTTCCCCCATGATTGTATATCCCTGGGTCCAGTGAGTGTGCACATGTGTGAGTGGACTCACCTGAACCTGAGAATATATGTGAAAAGGGTGGTGTTACCCCAGAAGAGAGCACAGCAAAGAGAGAATGTGAAGAAAATGCCAGAGAGAGGAAAGAAGTCAGAGAAAGAGTGAAGATTGCAAGGGTCTGAGAGTGAACCTCCAGACTCCACCCCGCACCCTCCCTCCAAGCCCTGTCCTGGTGTGTTTGTGTAACTGCTAGGACCAATAAAGAATCTACCAAGAGCCTGACTCTTGCACTACAATTAGCATCAAAAATAGGATGGTTGTACAACAATGGGGAGACTGGATCAAGAAATCTATCATCAAGACAGGTCCCATAAGTGTGTGTGTGAAAGAAAACACTTGGGAGTGTAAATCCTTCAGCTACTGTGTAGTTTACTGGTAAGCAGTACAACTTTCAGAATCATTTCAAAGGGGAAAGATGGAAGAATTTGCACTTGGCACTACTGTCTTTCCACTATCATTTTCATCAAACTGATGCTCCGATTGTATTGCCTGTGCTGATAGTGACTTTTGACTTGGTTTTGCTTCGGTTCTGTTGTGCACAACTGAAGAACGTCAACTGGTATCTCCACTCTGCCACCAATTTGCTGGACTCTACTTTTCCTGTTTAGAAATATCTTGCTTCCCCTAGCCCTCCTAATTTGCTCCAAAATTTTACACACATACATATTTTATAAGTGTGTAAAACAAAACTAAATCTTGAATTATTTTAGTTCTTAGGATAGAGCTATATCAATCAATAATTTCTAATATCAGGTCATTTGTTGCTATCCCATCTGATGGCTTACTTTTCAGGACAGATTTTAAAACCCTATAATATGATATCACAATAAGAAACTGTTGGAAAAATCCAAAATCTTATAATATTACATATTTATAGATAGAAATTTAATGCCATATCATACTGCATAAGAAACACACCGGTAAAACTGAAACCATATTTTGAAGCTTCAATTAATGAAATAACCTACCAGGGAAAAAAGACGAACAGCTTTCCAGCTTTACAAATTGCTGATCAATAAATCATACTTTAAAAGGAACCAAGTCATTAACAGATGAGGCTTGAAGCAATATACTCCTCATTTACATATTAACAGACTTTTATAGCAATAATTTCCATCATGGGCTTGTATATGTTAAAGATGATAAACTGCATTAGTAATTGAGATTGATTTTTCTAATGAATAATCAAAAGTCATTCAAAGCCTGGAAATACATATTTACTTACTATAGGAAAAATGCGCCATTAATTTAAAAATGAAACTTAAAATTGTGAAATATATGTGGTTATTTTTAAAATATAATTTCAGGGAGAAAGAAGGCTGGTTCTTGTTCTTAGCAATGGCAAATTTTAAGGCAAAAATATTATTTTTTTCAGTATCAGTTGGCTCATAAAATCTTTTTAATAGCTAGGATGGCAGTGGCATTTATATGTATGTCCAAAATACTTTTAGAGAATTGAGGTCACAGAGTACACTGCCCCCTGGAAATCTGGAGAGAAAGAAAAATACAAAGAATTATAATGAGGATCAGTTTAACTACAACAAAAGACATTAAAACCATAAAAAACTACTGAGGGACCCTATGTGTTGAGGTTCACCATACTTACTAAATTTTACCTCCAGGAACCTAATGGGTTCTCATAGTGAGGAGAAAAGAAAAAAAATAAGATTATATTTCTGGCCAGAGAAGGGAATAAATAAGCACTCTGAAGTATGCTCAGAGCATTTTCAACTCTATAGAGCCGTATCCAATCTGAGGAGAGGTGATTACACGAAGTCAGTATGTGCTAATCTTTCTGACTCTTCTTAGGGGCATGGAAAAGAGCAAAAAGTTGTTGTGAAAGTTCAGCCTAGGTACACAGGTCCACTAAAAAGGAGAATTATAGGATTATAACAAATTTCATCTCCCTTACCACCAACCACATCAGTAGCACCTGATATGATACAGGAACAGTGGAAACAAATGAAAGAGCTGCAAGGCACAGACTCTACTTTAGAAAGAGTTCTTGAGGGAACCCAAAATAACAGGAGAGACAAAACAGGAATGTCAGAGGAAATTGAAACCTGGGGCACCTATATTTACAGCAAACATCAAACACTGCCTGAATCTTAGCCAGATAAACAGAAAACCTCACACAATAGTTTAATGCCTCAGTTCCTATTACCTGTTATAGCAGGGCATAAAAAGACATCACCAATGACCCCCTTATCCCCCATCCCCAGCTGCATTTCCATTAGTGTAACTCCCCAGGTCTTCATCCCTCTAAGTTCTATCATACATAAATATAATTTGAAAATCTTATAGCAAAAAAAAAGAAAATTTTATAGCAAGGTATTTTCCTTTCCTTTGTACTATCCATTGTCTATATAACATATACTTAAGTTTTGAAATCTATGTAAAAGTTAAACATGTGATATAACAAAGAATACAATAAAGATGATACAAATATATCCAAATTAGAGTTGAAAATTTGGGAAGGAGGAACTGGAAAACCTAAAGCTGACTCATACACCCAAAAGAGGAAGAGCAGAAATTATTAACAGTCATTAAGCAAAGCTTTATTGAAAAGTAAAATGTTTGGAGGTGCAGCTCAAGGTGCAGATCAGATGGCAATATGGAGATTGGGGTGTAGGATAAATGAATTTATCAGACTTTTTCTGACATTAGCCTCAATGGCCAGCACCTGTGGTACTGTGCCCTCTCCATGATTGTCTATGTATCTGGCCCAGCAGATGTGCACATGTGTGAGTGGGCTGACCTGGGCCTAGGAGGAAAGGATAAAAGCAAGGAGGGGTGTCATCCCAAGGTGAGAGAACATGAAAGGAGATTAGGGGATATGAAAGATTTAGGGGACTAGGGCCCTATCTCTGCCCTACCCTACCTTGTGTGTCTGAGATGGAATGAATAAAGAACCTACCCAGTTTGGGGATGTGTGCACTACAACTGGCATCATGAATAGGATGGCTACACTATAGAGGATCAGTGTAAAAAAAAAAAAACAGGTCCTTTCAAATTGAACTTGTCTAACCAAATATTACAAAATATTTAGGCACCAATCCTAGAAATAATTTAACAGCTGTTAACAATCCCACACAGGAATAAGCCTCATCCAAATAAAAGACTCTATCAGAGCAATTTCTGCGCTGGTAAGAGGCACTCTCCTGCCCACCTGTGACTGTACGGGTATTTCTCTCTCCCAAACTTCTCCCTTTGCAAAGCAATAGGTAGCTCTTCCCTCAAGTCCTTTTACCTGAGACTGTACTGCTTCTTTTTTAACAAACCTGTGTCCCATTCAGGGATCTCTCTTTCTGCTCATTTCTGTCTTTGCAAGACTCCTTTACTTGCCTTTTTAAATAATAAACCTGCCCTTTTAAATATAACCAAAGGTTTCTACCATGTGAAGAAATCAGTCATGTGCCACTGAAAAGGGAACTCTGACAAAACCTAGAGACGCCCCCCTCTCTGAACCCAACACCTCTCCACACAGACATCATCACATAGTGATGATGGTTGCAAAACTCTGAATATTCTAAACAGTGAATTCTACATTTGAATGTGGTGAATGCTAGGCTATAAAAATAGTTCTCAATATATTTGTTATTTGAAAAGTGTAGCAAATATACTTTATGTCTCTATGAACTTCCCTATTTCAAACATTTCATATAAGTCTTACAGTATGTTATCTTTTATAGCTGTTTTCTTTCACAGAGCATCGTATTTTCAGGGTTCCTTCATTGCTGAAAATGTATAATGCACTTGCATTTAATGGAGTTACTGATAAGATTTTTAGCTGCCAATTTGTCGCTGCTGCTCTTTTTTTTTTTTTGAGACTAGATCTTGCTATGTTGCCCAGGGAACCACAGACTCACGTTGCCCACATGGACTCAAGCGATACCCAGCCTCAGCCTCCTAGATAGCTGGGATTACAGGCACGGGTCACCAGCTATTTTTTGAGATGAGGTCTCACTATCTTGCCCCGGGCGGGTCTCAAACCCATGGACTCAAATAAATCCTAGTCTTGGCCTCCCTTCCTAGGCTGGGATTAAAGGCACATGCCACTGCTCCTGGCTCCTGTTGCTTTTTAATCATTTTATCTATTTGGTCCTCTACTAGTACTGCCTTCTTTTGTATAAAATGTATATTTCTAATTTGCCACTTTAGAAGTAAATGCTAGAAAACTCTGGTTTGGCACAGAGAATTTTTATTAGACAACAAAAGTATAAACCATATCAAATAGCTAAATTATACTTTATAATTAAATTTAAAACCCTTTCCTCTTTATAATAATCTGGTAAATAACCTTTCCTCTTTATAATTATCTGCCAAATAAAAGGTAGGTCCTACACTGGAGAAAATACTAAAAGCTACATATAACTCTTTAATAGAGGAGTTATGTCCAGGTTACATAAAGAATACATGCAATTCAGTGTAAAGAAACAAAAAGTTAAAAAATGGACAAGAGAAGACATGTGAATCACCAGCAAAAAGATCTACAATGTCATTAATCATCAGGGAAATGCAAGGTGCAAACACAATGAGACACTATCTCTCATATACTACAGTCTAAAACAAATGAACTACTAGTTGGATGGATGGATGGATGGATGGATGGATGGATGGATGGATGGATGGATGGATGGATGGATGGATGGATGGCTAGATAGAGATAGCTAGATAGACAGACAGACAGACAGACACAGACAGATGATAGACAGATAGACAGATAGACATATAGATGATAGATAGATAGATGATAGATAGATAGATAGATAGATAGATAGATAGATAGATAGATAGATAGATAGATAGATAGATAGATAGATAGATAGATAGATAGACAGATAGATGAATGGAACCATATGGTATCAAGTGTTAGTATAGATATAGAGCAACTTAATATTGCTAGTATAAAATTATATTACCTTCTTGGAAAATTGTGTTTTGGTTCCATATAAAGTTAAGTATATATTTGTCATATAACCTATAATCCCAATACTGAGTACTTAGATAATAAGAATGAAGATATATGTCTACACAGGAATTTTACAGAATCCTTTTTCATGATTGTATATAATAAATGAATTAATAAACAGATTGAGTTACATACATGCACAAACAATTTGAGCAACAACCTCGATGAATTTCAAAACATGTTAGCTAAAGGAATTCAGACACAGAATAGTATATCAAAGGTAATTCTTTTGAAGGAGAGGGTAACCAAATTCCAAAGTGTAATTCTTCTGATAGGAAATTCTAGACTAGATAAAAATAATTTATTTTACAGACACTGAAAAATATGATTGCTTGAATCAGACATGGGAAATACAATTAGAAAGTGTTTATCATGCATCATATTCCAATATAGTTTTTAAAATTGTTTTTGCTTAGAACAATGAGAATATCCATTGAACAATAATGGCTAATAGATGCTAAACTTTGTGCTGGTTTGTTTTATCACACTATTTTAAGATGAGAACTATAAATTCTATGAATGCCCTTCCTTGTACCAGTCCAAATTTTATTTGGAGAGGGAGAGGTAGAAATGAACCAGCAATCATTATTTCTAGAATGTGATTGTGATCAGACACAGAGATTCATGGATTCATGAAAGATTCCAATTCTCTCAGTCCTACCACCTAAACTCTTGGCTCTGAGCCCTTGAAAGCACCAACTACATAAAGACAACAGTTTCCCAGATCATCTCTAAATTGTCCCATCTCTTTCACACTTATGTATGTAAAAACTTCAGTTCTTTAGGTTTCTCTGCAAGTGATGATTTTTCTAAGAACATTCACTTACCCACTCTGAGCATTCACTACTTGCTCCTTTGACAACAGTATAGGCCTAATTCTGTAACACTTCCCTTGTCCAAGAGGATTCATTGTACTCAGTTACACTGATCACTGGAACCACTGGAAACAGAGTGCTCCCTCACTTCTCCCTCCCCCTCTTTTCCTCATGCTTATACATATACATGATAGGGTTCAGATGAGGGAATGGATTCTTGGGTTCCTTTTGAGAAATTTTGGCTGTTTCCCTTTTACTGGCACATGGTAACTTTACTAAGGAAAAGACATTTGCACAGACAAAACCAGACAAAGTTTGCATAGACAAAAGCAGACAATGGAAAAGAGAAAGGAAGGAGTCACCTGTGCAGAAATAGTGTACAGAGAGTTACATTTTGTCAAAGTAAGGTGTGTCTTTATGTAGCTTTCTTTGGTGGGAGGGAGGATTCATTTCTTGTGGAATTTTGTCTGTTGTGTTATCTATCATTTCTAAGGTCTGGTTGGTTAACCTGGAAGAATTGTTTTTGATTTTTAAAGTGACCCACAAGTCTTCATTTCCCTACCTCAGGCCTGTGCATATGGTCCTGATATTCCCACAGTAGTTCAATGAATCTTGACCCACTTCTACTTCCTGTAGTTTCTGGCCTTAAGAAGTTTCCATCCTAAACTTTCCATTCTAAACTTCCAGTAAACACATACTCAAGAAACATACATTTTCCAGTTTTCCTGTTTTGAGGGGCAGGATGTGAGTTCTTTAAAAAACACAAAAGTCAATGATGTAAATGAATTGAAATAAGAATGGACTCAGGTAATATAACTGAGTACATTAACTATCACTCATAGTCCATCATTCTATGACTCTGTGTTTTTGTCCTGCAGCAGGACTTCAGACATCTTCCAGAGTCAGTTGTTACTTAAAGTGTCCAGGGACCCCACAGGGGGCAGTCTCCCATCTTTCTCTTCTGCTTGCTTATTCATCCAAAAGAACGTTGGTTAATACATATTTCACCTAAATATAATTTAAGAAAATAACCTTCAGGACTTCACAGTAGGGAGGCAATCATATAATGGAAAAACAGACATAAGCAATCAGGTGCCAGGCGCTATGGGTTCACAATAAAGTAATGATTAAATCTGTAAGGAGTGAAATTTTCAATCCAGGCTTTCTAGAGGATCAAAGAAATCACCTATGCTGGGAGTCTCCTGCTTTCTGCTCTTCTTCCACAATCTTATTGGCATTGTTTTCTGTTCTAGTTAGGCGGACCCATTAATGACCTTGTTCTTAGATAAGAGTGCATTTTTGTTGCATATTATTTTCTTCACAACTCTTTTGGCTCTTTCTCCTCGTGTTTTTTCAGGATCTTGGTGGCACAGACCCCCCATGGAACTACCTGTTTCCACCATCTGTCATGACAGAACAGCAAATTTTGCAAAAATTAGGTCTTATCAAAGACCTTGACAAAGCACACTCTGCTAAGACAGAAACAGCTATGGACATCAGACACCTACTGGTCAGCCCACGAGTCTCCAACCTTTCAGTGTAATCACCTCATTAAGGCAGAGAAGGGAAGATGACTGTTTGTACATTTAAGTTTTTATCTTCTCATGCTGCCTGCAACAGGAAAGTTGCCCTTATCACAGAATCTTACCATATTGGCTCTTGTGTGGTAGCTGAAACAATGTTGTCAAAATATCTAAATTTATATATCTAATGTTAACTGTTCCTATACAAATAAAGCTAATCTTGGTTGAAAATTCAGGAAATATATTTTTCCCTGGAACAATTGTGAATTTCTATTTACATGAAACAAAATTCCACCAATAATCATCCAAATATCCATTTCTTAGTTATCCAGTGATAATGACTTTCAAATTTTTGGTCATTTGGTCATTTCTATTGCCCTAATTATTTTATTGAGCTATTTGTTTATATAATTTCATAATAGTTTTTAGAACTCTATTATATGGCATTGTAAAATTTACATAAACTCTTACGCAATATAGTTGCGTTTTCTTTCCAATCATGGCTCTTATTTTGATGGTGATGGTCAGTACAGATCACTGATTTTAATTTAAAAGAATTTACAAAGCTATGGGCACAGTTAGGCATAAAATGAAGGCTAATGAAACACCCTGGGATTAGCAACAGCAGGGAGTTGTTAGCCTCTTCAGCCTGGGGCCTCTCAGGAGAGGAGGGTGCTACCTGAGTCTAGCCAGAACTGGACCCAGAGAAAGGAGGCTTCTTGTCTCCTGCTGGTGCTGCCCAGCTGGTCATATAAACCAGAGCATAGCAGGCAATCGAAGTTCAAGGCTACAATAGAGATCAAATTTCTTCAGGAATATGAAGCAAAGAAAAGACTTGATCCATAGAATTTCTTTGATTTGTAAAAGTTCTTCCTTTTTTTACAAAGCTGACACTGTTTTAAAATTAGTTTCCAATTTCATTATTAAATTACCTTCATCCAGAGATCATATAACAATTTTCACATACTTTTATATTTTTAAAAATAGTTTTCCATTGGTCTGGATATTTTCAGTTCCCAGATGATTCATTGCATTTTCTTTCCTTAAGTTATCCCCATTATTTGTCCTTCTACCTAGACAGCTGTCTTCCAATTATAAGCTTTTACCAAATCACAGCCATCTTTTAGACCTGTCAGAGATTTAATCATCAAAAATAAGCACAGAACTTAGGAAGTGGTGAGATCTTTGAGGTCTGGGAACCAAATAATCATTTCAGATTGACCAGTGTTAAATTTTGCCTGAATGCTCCTGGGAAGCATCAACAAGTAATAAATCTCCCCACTCATTTGTGTTCCAAGAACCATTTAATACAAAGAACTTCCCTTCCTGGTATGACATATAAGAAACATACTTGTTCCCATATCTTAATATGACAAGACCAGCCACACTCTCCCAATCCCATCCTTTGCTCACCAGTATGTGTAAACTCCTGCTAGCTTCCATCAGGCAAACTTTAAACTTCTCTCAGTACCACAAAGCCTGAACTTTGACCTACCCCTGAACAAGCTCAAGGAACAACCTGGATTTGCTGGTGGTAAGAAAAAGTATTGACTGTAGGATTTTAACAGTGTGATATTCAAAGAGGGAGGTTTCTGATTTCCTGCTCTATCCCAAGGAAAGATAGAGTCCAGGAACAAGAAGATGATTAAAAAACCGGGCTGGGGGAGGGTTGGGAGAAAGGAGTTGGAGGGAGAAACTAGGAAGAGATTTGGTGGAGACACATGGAGCAGAAATGTGCGAAGAAGTTGGGTCTCAGTCTTAGACTTGTACTGGGGACATAGGGCAAGGGAGAGACACTTGAAGAAGACACGAGGGAGAGTGTCTACTTAGTTGGATGGGTAATGTTAGGTGTGTCATTTGGAAATGATTTAAACTATATTCTTTTCCTCTCTATGTTATACACTAGTTGTATTCAAATTCTTTTCTATTAAAGGTCTTATGCACTAACAGTTTCTTTATGCAGCAGATGGCAGAACTCATTTAGAGCAAGCAGGATTGAGAATCCTGGACTGCCCCTTCATTCTGTTCCTTAACAATATCAGACTATTTATCTCACACTATCAGGCTGTTCATCTCACAACCTCACCTCTAGATCTTTCTTACCTTGTTTATACCTTATTAGAGGATCCTTTTTTATCTTCCTCCAAGTTACTTATGATCTTTGATCCTGACAGGATGCAAAATACCTCTTCTTACCTCTTTTCCTTCTGCAAAGAATCTAAAAATATTATTCAAATAAATCCACATATTTAATTGAATTCATTAAGTGACTTTTTTTCAATTGGTCAGCATTCCATCTAACAAATAGAAAACCACTCAAAGAGTTGTAGAAAATGTTTGGTTTTTATTTAAAAAAAAAAGGAGAGTGTGATATGGTTATGAGGAAAAGAAAGGAAAGGTGATTTCAAGCAAGTCACCTTACCTTAGGGGAAGAGGGAAGGAGGAGTATTTGACCACTCAGATGACCACGCAGATTACTTCACTAGTGTTGACTAAGGAAATTCCTGATTGATTAGTTTACACTTTCATTTGTAATTAGTTTGAAACTGTAGTTAGTTTGGTGTTAAATCTTAGTGAAGCTCTGCCACAAACAATTCCATTTTGAACTGTTTCATCAGATTCCTTATGTTATTGCATTATTCTCCTCCCCTTTATCATAATAACACTTTTGAAAAAAAAAGTCTATTTAGTTTTGATTTTATTTTCAAGTTGGTAACATTTTCGCTTACTGTTCTTTAAGGTTGCTAGAGTTTGGGAAAGGAATGCTCATGCATTCAATAGACATTTATGAAACAGACATTTTGTGCCAGATACTCTGTTAAATGCTGGGATAGAGTGAAGAAGTCTCTTAGGAATACAGTGTATTATTGAAACACAGGATAATATACTGTCTCAGAAAAAATACATAGTTATAATGCACTCTATGAATATAGAAAAGAGGCATTTATTCTGAGATAGAACAGAGGGCAGTTGCAAAGATTGTTTATATTTGAGATGATCAAAATAGGTTTGGGATATGATCAAATTCATATATATTATAGGCAACAAACATTATGTAGAGATGGAAATGTCAGAAAATACAGCTGAGAGAGTAAATGATTTCATTTGTAGGTAGCTGAGGTGTGCTTTTAAAGAGCAGCAATGGCTTGAGTGGTACAGAAAAACGTTTGATTGGTATTTCAGCAGTTCATGAGAACAATAAGCTGAATAGGGATATGTGTTGGGGAGAAAGGATATAGTCTTTGACAATCTTTTCCATTCTATACACATGGTGATATCAGGTCACAGGGGCAGAAACCACCAACCAACAAGCCACATTCAAAATGTGGCTTCTGCCATCCAGGTTTCCTCAGGTTTGTACCACAGACATGTAAAAATTGCCATTCAAAATGCAGTTTAACAATAGGATTTATTTATAAGGGAATATTAACAGGGAAAACAAAAAGCCCTTAAGGCCACAAGTGACCAGCTATCTTACCCCAGTCACCATTTTTTAGTCCCAAAGTTCCCAAAGACACATGTCCATGATGGTATCCTTTTGCCCCTCCAAACCTGAGGCAGGCATTCTGCAAATTCCAGTCTTTCTCTGGTATCCACTCTTTTCTTCTCTCATGTTCCGAGCTTCTCTGCTTCTCCAGGCCTCTTCGAATTTCTTCCATAATTGCTGATGCACAAATCAGCTTTCCAAATCCCTGGCCATCTCCAGGTACCAGCTCACTATGCCATCTTGCTGCAGTGCCGTATTCTCTACATCAGCTGCTCTTCTGCTGGCCAACATGGCTCCTTGCTACCACCAATGCTCTCTTTCAGGTGGCTTCCTCTGGCCAGGCCACATGGACCTGTTCTCTCAGTCCACCATTCTCATGTCTTTATTTCCTTTCTCTTCTTGCTCCTCCCTTTGTACATGCCCTCTCTTCCTGCTTCCCTTTTTCTCTAGCAGGGTCTTTCATACTCCACCCACCAAGGTATTTTGGCACCAACATGATTTTTAACTGTATCACTACCCTGTATCAACAGCATTTTCAGCATTCATTAGATCTTTAATTAAACCTGACCTATAAAATTATGTGTATTTCATACTTTGCTTTCATTTAGTTAACAGTTGGTCGGTTCTAATGTACTAGGGTACAATCATTGTACACATTCATCCCCAAAGCAGGACTCAGATGGCTGATCATCTTGAAATCAAGACAAAATGATTAAATTACTCCCAGACATAGAGCACAAAAGGTAAAATAGAGCACAAACGATTTTGTTTAAAAAAAAAAAAAAAAAACTTCATCTTTCTCTTTGAGACATGAAGGCAGACTATGAGAAAATGATTACAATCATTTTGTGCTGAGATTGCAATGGGATGGTCCCCAGGACATGGGGAGGTTCCAGGTTCTCTGCCCCACACCAAAATGGGTACAGTAAGCAGAGAGAAGTTCAGAGAAGGAAGGATACAGGAAGGAGACCTGCAGGAGGCACATAAAGCAGAGAGATATGTGAAGATGTTATGCAGGCTTCTCAGCGTTTGGACTTGTACCAGGGTCATGGGGGACATGGAAGGAGGCACTTTAAAGGGACAGAGGTGTGGGCAAGGTTAACAATGGCAGCTCAATCATGATTTTATTTTTGCTCTTTTCATCACAGATGTGCTGGATCTTTCCTGCCCCTTTCCTATGGGTGCCCACTAGAAAGTATCTTAGACTTATGACAGGTTTTTGGGTCTCAGTATTCCTGATTTGGGCCAATCCTGTTTGGCTGGGCATTTACACACAGGGACTGTGTTAAATTTGGTTCTTGATTTTATTGCACACTAGGTGTATTAAATTTCCTTTCCAATATAGATCTTGCACACTAGAGTATGTTTTGTCTTGATGTGGTGAATGGAAGAGTCTATTTGAGTGTGAAGGTTTGGGGTTCCCTGGGTGCCCCCTCACCTTGGCCTGTAGCAAGATGACTAAATTTCAGCTGAATTATTATGTATAGTATGACGGAGGCTAAAAGGAGAAAATGTGAGAAGGTTGTATAACGAGCAAAAACTGGAGATAGGGTAAAATGATTAATTGACATTGTCATTAAACAAGCAATGAGAAACTATCCAGAGGTTTAGACAGAGACAGGAGGTACAGACTTGGTGGGGATAAGGAGATTGGGGGGGTGGGGGGTGGAGCATTGTAAAAGAATCACAAGTCCTTTCAAATATAACCAATCAAACAAAATATAGAAAAAAATCCTTAGGCACCAACCCTAGAAGTAATTAATTTAACAGCAGTTAACAATCCCACAGAACAAATAACCAAAGTGAAGAAGATTGGATCCACAACATTTCTGCACTGATAAGAGGCAGCTCCCTTGCCCACCTGTGATAATGCAGGTGTTTTTCTTCACAGACCTTCTCACTATGCAAAGCAGTGAAGGATGCCCTCTTTCCAAGACCACCAGTCAATTGCTATGCTGGCTTCTCTTTCATCAAACTTGTCCCTTTTGGGGGCAGCTCCTTCTGCCCCCTTGCGCCTGTGCCACCTGTGCCAGCATCTTCTACTTTCTCTGCCAACCTTTTTTTTTTTTTCAAATAAGCCTACTCTTTTAAATATAACTAAAGTAATATGCACATGCCAGTGAAAGGGAAGCTGTGATGAAACTTCTCAGGGGTAACCCAAGGATTCCACTCTCTGAACACAACACCTCTCCAAACCAACTTCATAGCAAAGAGAGAAGAAATAATATTAGTTTCCCAATAAAAAAACACCCATTATAACCCATCCCCTCACAGGTAAATGCTCAGCCAAACCCTTTTTAAGGGGGTTGACCAAAAAGAGATTGGCATGAACAAGAACATGGAGGCCTCCAAGCTTGCCACAAGTCAAAGGCACCTTCTAGTGAGGAGTCAAAGGAAAGGGACTGAAGAGGCCAGGCAGACCTAACAGGGAAAAGTCAAAATAAAAGAATAAGTCAAGATAAAGGCTGCCATTGTTTGCCTCCTTATGGATCTCTTATTCACATCTCTTCTAAGTATCTCTTTCCACATCTCCCAAGTCCCTGGCACAATTTCAAAGCCAGGAAGTAGGCCTGGCTTCTTCACAAGTCTTTCTGCTGCAAGTGCCTCAAAGTCTTCTATCCCAAGTCCTTTTCAACTTCTTCTCCCCTCTAAGCTCAACCCCACTTTTCATCAGGTGGAACATGGAGCACCATTACACAACAACAACCAGAAGATCTGTTTTTTCAAAGAAAATCTCTTTCTATAGGAACTGATTTGCAACTAGTCAATATACTTCAGTCAAGTTCACATTCCTCTGCCCTTTGCCCACAGTATAAGTAATGAAGTACACCTCTTTGATCCTCAACTCCATTCACCCCAAATGAATTTGAACCTAATTTCTTTCTTAAATGGCAAGGCAGCTTTGAGCCTTGCCTCCTGATTCTTCCTGGACAACTTGCAATAACATTTTTTTCTCTCGAAGCTGTTGGCATAGTTTTGGTTTCTGTGCATATGGGAAAATAAGCCCATTGCTCAGTTTCAGTTCTATTTTTATGATGAAATCAAGTGCTTTAGCTACAATGAGCAGCTACATTTGCTCCAACACTCATATATCCCTGGACTGTCTGAGACGTCTCCATAGAAATGTTCTAAAAATTTTATTAAGTCTATATAGGGAAGTGAACAAGTTTTGGCTGAGGTAAATTGATTGTTCTTCTGAAGCTACGGCACATTTGTCAGGGTTTATTTTCTGCTTATATCAGAGCTACAGCAGTGGTCCAACTGACTCAGACCTTATGGTTAATTTCCTGCATTATAATATGATCTCTACCTTCGTAATCCAACAGATGGTGTCTCTCTTCATATCTTCATTTTACAAGAAAGGGGATAAAATTCAGAATCTGGTAAAGCCACCATTGAAATTATGCTTTAAACCATGAAGACTTTCACTTACGTGCCCCCAAATGAGGTACTTTTGACATCTAGGTATAGTTGTCAGGGTTAGTGGCTGTGACTCCATATCTCTGAGATGGAATCTTGCAAAAGAGCAGAGACGGTGAACTGAAATACTTCAGCAACTCAAATAGCTATTCTAAAACAAAAGAGTTTTATTTCCTCTTAACATTACCAGTCACTGTGCTGGCCAAATTCTTACACACTGATCTTTTAATGTGAAGAATTGAAATTTTGAAAACAGATATATGTTTTAACAAGAGAGTCACTTTGATTAAGCAAAAAAAAATTCACATTTTAGCTAAAGAGCTGATATAAATTTACTTATTTTTTTCAAAATTTTACTAGGAAATTGCATTTTTAACTATCAGTAAAGGTATTTCAATACTGATAGCGCTTTTCTGATATAAGTATGAAATAATCTCCTTCCTTCTCATCATCCCTCATTTTTCATACTTGTTCCATGCAATAGAACATTTGCAGTTAATTTATGGAGCATGTGTTATATCACCATATATTAGAAACCTTTAAATATTACAACATCATTAAAGGAGAAAAAAATGTGGATGCTCTTTTGGGTGATTTTTCTTTTGAGTTCACTGAATCTTTCATTAGAAATAAAAACTTTGACATTTTATTTTAAGTTTATCTCTAAATATTTTGAAAGAAACAAATTTCCAATTTGTATCATAAAGTCTTTATAAGAATGAATGTCATTAATACATAAAATATACTGGAATTTTTCAAAAAGATTAATTCCACCTAAAAGTTTATTTTCCTATAATGTATCTTTAGGAGAATGTGAAAACCAAACCACTAAAAATAGGATTTGACTGAATTAAAACTAGATCTTAGATGTCTGATATGATATTCCACGGTGAAAATAGTGTATGCCTCTCAACAGATGTTAAACTTGATCTTCGCTACTTCTTGTGAATAACAGAAAACATGTCTTAAGTCCCAATTTTCTTTCTAATATACTTTTTAATATATAGCACAAAAATCAGTTCTCTGGCATAATAGCTAAACCCATCATTCTAGGTACATCTCATCAAAACCATCACTTGCAGAAATAGCTCAAATTATATAGTCCTTTCAATATGTTGACTCTCTCCAATCTCTCTAGTCTAACATGACTATAAACTATTCAACACAGCATAAGCTCTACTTATCTAGCCCTCTGACTTTTAACTGTAATAATTATGGACTCATTTGTTTTGCTCCTTTCTAAGATATTGATACTGTTCTATATGTTTCAGACTAGAAATCTAGAAAACATTTACATCTAGGGTTGACTACCATTTCCACACTAATACCTGACCTAACATCCACCAGTGTCAGTATTAATCTCTACTCACACTGACTACCCAGATTAGATTTTGATAATTGAATCATAGTTCTCACTCTATCCTCTTTAATACCTGTATGTATATTTCTTTATATAGTAATATCTTTAATAACAGCTTGGACCTTTTTTTGTCCCTACCCTTCACAATGCCTCCTCTACTTGAATTTGCTGTAAAGCACTAGTAATAATGTTGTGCGGAAGAATCTGATGTACTTGGAAATATGGGATGAAAGAATTCACCAGAGACAGTGGAGTCAGAAAAAACAGACTTATTGCAGTACAGTCCTAAGAGAAATGGGGTGCAAGACTGGAGAGTTCTGCTGCACAGAGTTGGGATCCAGAGGCTCTGTTTATACTCCAGGCATCATTGATTCCTTAAGGTGACTAATCTTGTGTGTGTTCTGACTGATGATCTGGATAATCAACTTCAAACCCTATTTGAAGTTACAATCTTATTACTTATTGTGGATAAGATTACAATCTTATCCACTCCCTTTATCCATTCAAGACTCCTAAATTCTCTTACAGTCCAGCAGTCAAAATAGTATCAGTTTTCAATTTAGTAATGATATTACAACAGATCATTCAATGTAGAAGGAAGTATGCACATGAAAAAAAGACTAATGAAGAGATAGGTAAGATGTTATAGTTATGAATTTATGTACATATTTCTTATAGGTTTCAATTAATTTAGATGCCCGTGAGGACTACAACATGCTGCATCATTTTTTTTTTGTATTTTCATTTTCTTATGAAATATTTGACACAGAATTATCTTTCCCTGATCATTCCAAACTGAGATTCTGTACCCACTAGATAAACTTTTCTTTGTAAAGTTATCACAACAGAAAATCTATGTAAAACTTCTTAAAATATTCATTGCATTTCAATTTCAAATATCGTGGCTAGTCATAGCAGGAGATGCATGCTGAGATACTTAAGGCATTCTCTGTGGAAATCTGAGTTATATAAAATGTATTAGATTTAAGAGATAACTGATACTGTTGAAGTTTGAAAGAAATAAAGTAGAATAATTTGAAAATATGTGTAACTTTATGTGAAAGAAAACATTAATCAGGCTAAATATATTTAGAATGTTTTAACAAATATAGTGTGATTTTTACATATTAACAACATAATATTGCATATTAACATTTTGTGAATAGATCTAAGTATCTACAAGTTTATGAACTGATTTTACAGTATAATAGTTAAATTCATTAGAAGAACAACACAAATACAAATGTATTTGTTAGGTGAAGATGTAGAGAAAAATTACTGACAAAAAGCTGTAGAAATTGTTTCTAATTAGATTTTGGTCACAAACAATATTCCAAAGCGGAAGCAATAAAAACATTTGTTTGGTTTTGAGATTTCAAAATATCATGAGCAGTAATAACTTTTCATTATCTGAAAACCAGTTGGCATAAGCTGGAAATTCTATAACAAATGTTCTCAAAAATCCATCTTTGTCAATTTAGAGAATTTGCAGTATGACTCAAAAATGAAATATAATATATCACCATACATTTTAAAACTGCTTATAGATTTATCTTGAGTGTTAAAAACAAAGACATTTCAGAGATATTTCAGAAAGTTTCCCAGACTATATGTTTCTTTAAATTGTGATTGTGTATATTCTACTTCATTCTCGTATACAATTTTTGTTGTAAAAATTCAAGAAACGTTAACTCAACTTGGAGATGTCAGAATTCTATAAAGATAGGTAGCCAATAAGCAAGTTCTAAAAAAGATATTAAAGTTGCTCAGACAGTCTGACTGTAGATATTGCAAGTGATGAAGACCATGTCAGGAGTCATGAAGTAGAATGGCACAGTTAGTAGGTGCAAAATATTTCTTAGAGCATTATGCTCATTTTGGCACCATGAGACATCAATATAATGAGCCACTATCATTTTACCTGACTTTCTTACAAAACTGAGAAATGACTTAGAAACTAGACTGTGACTTTAATATAATATCTGGAAAGGTTATCACTGTGTTTACAATATTAGTATGATAACTGATTTTTAATTAAAGTAAAGGCATATCTAAGCATTTAAAAAAAAGAAAAGTATCTAGAAGCGTTTCCCTCTCCTCGTCCTCTTCCATTATGCCAGGAGAGTATGAAGATATCCACAAAAAGCATGTAAAGATGGTTCAAAGATGCAAAGAAACACAAGTGCAAGAAAAATTGTAATTCTCATATATATTTATGTACATTTATACATCATATACATTTTATTTTCAACAGGGTAATGCATGAGTGAAATGAGTGAAATAAAATTTCAACTTGCAAAATTTTCTTCTACTTCCTGAAATTTTTTAATAATAATAATAATATGGACACCAAATATTTACTAAATGCTTAAACATATGTCTTTTAAGGTTAACTTTCAATCGAAGAATGGCAAGATTAGTATGCATATCAAAATGCATTTATTTGAGAACAGCAGAAAATTGTAATTTGGCATACAAAAATTTTTGCAAAAGTCAAAGATATCCCAAAAGGACAAACATGAGAAGCTTTTTATAGAGGGGAAAAAAAAGAATGAGGTCATAGATAAGGTAATGGTCAGATGGAGTGGTTATTAGTTGAAATGGTCACATGGGCAGCACACAGGTAAAATTGTCATGTGACGAGGTGATAAAGTAGTAAAAATTCAGGATATATTCTCCTTTTTGCTAGCATCTAGGATTGCTGCTAGTTTGCTAGTTTATTCTAGTCCAGAGGTTTGGCCCAGATTAAAGGGAACAATAAAGTACAATTTTCTGTGGTGGCTTTCTAGATCCATAGATTCTCCATATCCTTTGAAAGATTGTCAAGATCTCCAAAATATTTCATTATTTTTCTTCCATTAATCTGTGTAATGTTCATTTGATTGTTCAACCAGCCCAAAAAGAATTCAGAGATGTATGAGGGAAATTTCTTCTCTGCTCTTAGACTCCACCTCGCTTGCAGTCCCTGACCCAAGGCAATTATTCAAAATTCCAACAGCTATTCAGTGAACATTATATTAAAGCAGATGCATATATGCATAAATTTTTGATTTAATATTTATTAGGAGTACAAACATTATAACAAAGTGCTTTGTTTGATAGATGGCTTTACATCAGTATGCAAACAAAATCTTTCTGTCAAATAATTTCCAGCAACTAGTTTGTTTTAGCATGTCAGTTGATATGAAGATAAAGATATAATAGACATAAATATATATATGCATAATTCTACATGTATACACCCATGTCCATATAGACCTGTTACACAGAAATTATAAAGCACACTTATTTCCTTTACAGTTTGAAGATGTATATTTGCATAAACAGCTTTGCCCAAATCCACACAGCATGTTGAAGATTATGCACAAGAGAAATTTGTGCAATCCATCTTCCAAAAAGGGTTGAAATAGGCTCCTTTCAAGATATCCACAGTCGACCTTTCCCTGAAAGAAGATGAGGCAGGGAAGGAAGTGCTGCATATCTTCAGTAAGATTCCGTAAATACACATAGCACAGGCTGCATGAGAACCACATGGACACCAACAGATGTACCAGGGTTAAGAAGATCAAGAAGTTGATAACAAGTTCTGGGGACTGACAGTGACTAACACCAAGAATATTGACTGACAGTGACAAACACCAGGAATATTGACTGACAGACTGTTATGCTGGCTGTTTGCTCATGACTATCTTTGTCTTACACATTGTAAAAAGCCCAGCTTGATGCTGCACCACTGCACAGCATTGGGGCAAACTTGAAAAACAAGGACACTCACTACCCAAGAGTGTAAAGACACCCCAGTCAAAAAGGGTTACACAACAAGCCATAGACACTCCAAAGCACTAAAAAATATTTAAGACCTATCAATCTGAAAGAGGAGAAACAACAAAAATGAAGACAGGCAATACAATAGAAACCACATCTAGTCACCACATCCACTCTCTGAAACAGAACTTGTCTGCAACAATAGCCAACTGGAACAAATATAATCACCACAGCAGCAAAAGCACAAAGGCAGAGTTAACCAAAACTGGATAGTCTTCAACATTCCATCAAATACTAGAGAAGTAGTCACCTAATATATAGAGCAAGTCCAAAAGGAAAACAAAGGAAGGAGGAAAAATACAAATACTCAAGCAAGCCCTAAGAAAAATAACTCACTAACAAAGGATAAACAATCTGCAGAAACCAATATGGATGACATGGAAGAAATACTTCATGTGTCAGACAAAGAATTCATCCTAAAAGCACTCAAAAAGGCCAAGGAAGAGGGGGGAAAGGGAAAGCAAGAGGGTAGAAGCTTTCAATGAACTAAAAGAAATAGCAGAAAAATGCAGCAAAATTAGCAGTATCATTGATGAACAGAAAAATGATATTGAAACCCTAAATAAGAAGCTGCAGGAGATGCAGTGTGTAAGAGGAGCAATAGAAGATATTAAGAATGCAGGAAGAGCCAGGAAAGCAGATTAGAAGAAATAGAAGAAAGAATCAGCACACTAGAGGATACAGAAGTAGAGAGAATGAAGAAAGAAAAAGAGAGAATAACAAAGACAAAAGAACAAAAGTCAGATACCCTAAAGAAAACAAATATAAGAGTAATTGGAATCCCAGAAGGATAAGAGGAAGACATAGGATCTGAAAGATTTTTCAACAAAATAATGGAGGAAAACTTCCCAAACCTGAAGAAATGAAAATAGACATACGGGAAGCAAAAAGGACACCAAACTACTTTAATGAAAGAAGAAACACAGCAAGACACATCATAGTAAAACTTTCAAAAGCCAAAGATAAAGAAAAAAATGATGAGAATAACTAGAGAAAGGAAACAGATAGCCTACAAAGGAAAACAGATCAGACTGACTTCAGATTTCTCAGAGGAGACACTCCAAGCAAGGATAGAATGGGGCCACATCTTCAAAACACTCCAAGACAAGAAGTATCAACCAAGAATACTCTACCCAACAAAATTGTCCTTCCTTTATGAAGAAAAAATTGAACCTGCTCAGACAAACAAAGCCTCCAGAAATTTGCTACCACCAAACCCAAACTCCAAGAACTCCTGAAAGAAGCCCTAAGATCAAAACCTGCAGAAAAATAAAAAGAATGTATAATAAAAAGAAAAGAAAGAAGAAACTAAAACAGAACCCTAAAGACCACCAGGAAACCATTGTTAGAACCTCAAACATCAATAATTACTCTAAATGTCAATGGGCTTAACTCATCAATGAAAAGACACAGAGTTGCAGACTGAATTAAAAGATAGAACCCAACATTCTGCTGGCTCCAAGAAACACACCTGATCCCAAAAGACAAGCATAGATTGAAGGTAAAAGGATAGAAAACAATTCTACAAGCAAAAGCCCTCCCCACCCCCCCAAAAAGGCAGGCATTCTTTTTAGCAGACAAAACAGATTTTGAAATAAAAAAAAGTAACAAAAGATAATGGTCCAAGGGTCAATCAACCAAAAGGACATAACAATTATCAACATATACTCACCAAATGAAGGTGCACCAAGATTCATAAGACAGCTATTAAGAGAACTGAAAACAAATATAGATGGAAACACATGTGTAGTAGGAGACTTCAATATCCTACTCTCAACAAAGGACAGATCGAAAAAACGAAAGGTACACAAGGACACAAAAGCCTTAAAAGAAAACCTAGACAAAATGGACCTAATAGATATCTACTGGATGCTACACAAATGGAAAAGAATACACATTCTTCTCAAATGCACATGGATCATTCTCTAATATTGACCACATACTAGGCCACAAGGAAAACATGAATAAATATGCAAAGATTAAAATAATACCAACTTTTTTTCAGATCATAATGGTACCACTAGAAATCAACAATGAAAAGAAAGCAAGAAGAGCATCCAACAATTGGAGACTGAACAACATGCTACTAAAGTAAGAATGGGTAATTGAAGAAATTAAAACTTATTTTGAAACAAATGACAAAGAAGACCCAACATTCCAAAATGTCTGGGATGCAGCAAAAGCATATCTAAGAGGAAGGATCATAGCAATGCAGACCCATATCAACAACCAAGAAACTAACCAAAAAACAACCTAATATACCAACTGAAAAAATTAGAAAGAGAGAAACAAAAAACCCAAACTCAGCAGGACAAGAAATAACAAAAATAAAAGAAGAAATAAGTAACCTAGAGGCAAAAGACTATGCAGAAGATCAACAAAAGCAAAAGCTGGTTTTTTGAAAAAATAAATAAAATTGATAAGCCCCTTGCAAAGCTCACAAAGGAAAGAAGAAAGAAAATTCAAATAAACAGAATCACAGATGAAAGAGGAGAAATTACAACAGACACAAAAGAAATCCAAAGGATAATAAGAGATTACTATGGACAACTATATGGAAATAAATAAAACAACCTGGATGAGATGGACGGATACTTAGAAAGATAGAACTCCCCAAAATTAAACAAGGAAGATATAGAGAACTTAAATATACCAATCACAAGCAGTGAATTGAAGTAGTCATCAAAAATCTGCCTAAAAACAAGAGAAAGAAGAAAATGATCCATGTGCATTTAAGAAGGAGGTGTATTCTGTTCCTTGTGGGTGTAGCATCCTGTAGATATCTATTAGGCCCATATTATCTAGGTGTTCTTTTAAGGCTTTTGTGTCCTTGTGTAGTTTTTTTTTTTTTTT